>CAUYQG010113861.1:0-33002 GCA_963574415.1 Tarsius wallacei
AAGTGTTGGCAAGAGACTTTGGCTTTAATTATATTGGATTATTTTATTTTATTATTATTATTTTTTTAAGTTGGAGTCTCACTCTTGGCGCCCAGGCTGGAGTGCAGTGGCACGCTCACAGCCACCACAGCCTTGACTTGCAGAGCTCAGTTGATCCTTCCGCCTCAGCCTTCCAAGTAGCTGGAACTACAGACACATGCCACCACGCCCATTTAGTTTGTGTGCTTTATTGTAGAGACGAAGTCTCACCAAGTAGTTCAAGGTGGTCTCAAAGCCCCGGGTTCAGGCAATCCTCTCGCCTCAACCTTCCAAAGGGCTGGATTTACAGGCTGAGCTACCGTGCCCAGCAGCCAGAGTTTTAACTGAAGATTTCTTCTTCAATAAAAAAGCTTAATTTGCTAAAATGCTTCTTTTATAATGCCAATTCTTTGCTCAAAATTGTTTAATCACATCCCATTAATAATGTTATTTGATGCTTATAGATTGCTTGCTCCTTACTAGGCTCTGATCCCATCAGTCTGCATCTATTATCTCATTTAATTTTCAGTAAACATCCAATACCATTGTAGAACAGACTGGTTAAACAGCTTTCTTGGTATCAGACAGCCAAGAAATAGTACAGGCTGGTGGAGTCCAACTGACTGGCTCCAGAGATCCTATTATTCTCAAATCTCATGCCATCCATTCCTCACATGTTTATGCTCAGATTTCTTTTTCTTTCTTGCTTTTTCTTTCTTTCTTTCTTCCTTCCTTCCTTCCTTTTTTTTTTTTTTTGAGTTGGAGTCTCTGTCGCCCAGGCAGGAGTGCAGTGGCATGCTCACAGCTACCCTAGCATCAACCCGCTGGGCTCAAGTGATCCTACGCCTCAGCCTTACAAGTAGCCGGAACTACAGGTGCACGTTACTACCCCTAGATAATTTTTTGATGTCTTGTAGAAACGAGGTCTCACCATGTTGCCCAGGCTGGTCTTGAACCCGTGGGCTCAGGCAATCCTTTCACCTTGGCCTCCCAAAGTGCTGGGATTACAGGCTTGAGCCACTGCATCAGGCCTCAGATTTCTTAATTTAGCATTCAAGGCCATCCACAGTCTGTCTCTAAATGACCTTTTAATCTTACCTTCCATTACTGTTTCTATCAGTGATTCCCATGCTTGTCTCGAAAGATGTTAATAAGGGCTTCTCAAATAAAGTTTACAGGATTATATAAGCATGAAAAAATTTCTTGAAGACTAAAGGCTCTGAAAAGTCCCAATATAAAGAAATGTGTTTATTTTTACTGAACATTTCTCTAAGTTATGCAATCACAGAAATTTTGGGTTTTTTTGTTTGCTGTTTTTTCATAGATTACCTCATAAGAACATAGTTCTTTATGGAACACAGTATGGAAAAGAATATTCTGCAAAAATCCTGTGATACAAATTATATATTCATTCTTTCATGAGTACCATTAATGCATTACATTTCCATACCTTTGTTTCTATCACTTCCAGACCTGAAATATCCTTATTCTGTTTTTCTCAAAAAAAAAAAAAATATATATATATATATATATATATATCTCCTTCTTGAGTTTAATAAAGTCTTACTTTATCATTGATACCTTCTGGTATTTTTTTGTTTTATTTTCATTTTACAATAGTTCATTTTTTTCTTTTTTCCATCATCACAATGGATGTACCATGTTGACATGAAATTCTCTGTTTTATGGTTGGCTATTTACCAGCTGCCCGATATCTGGAGACACTGTAGACGTTCTTTGGTCTCTGACCTTGCCCTAAAATTACTGACTACCCAAGGGGACATTTGAAATGGCAGAGTTCTCCCCTCCTTTTCTGGTCCTGCTAAAGTTCATTTTGGTTGAGTTCCTCATTCAGCCCCTGATAGGTACCAAATAGTGTTGGCCGTTGTTGCCCTTCTCTCCTTCCCTCCCTCCCTTCCTCCCTCCCTCCCTTCCTTCCTTCCTTCTTTCATTTTATTTTAGATTGAAGGGGTACGTGTGCAAGTTTGCTGCATGGGTATATTGCCTCTTATCACTGACACCTTCTCTGATGAATTCTTCTCATTGAAACGCCTAACAGTGTTTGTCTGTCACATCCATTTGGTACATAATCACCTTCAGCCATTGTATTACTGTTATCACTTTCACTGTCCACTTGTTTATTTGTGCATGGCTTAGTCAATAACACAATGGTAAATTTCTTAAAGTGATGAGGCAGTAAATGATTTTGGAATCCTAGGGAATCATTCATTAAACTAGATTTTTCAGGCATCATCAGAGGGAATACACATTATAGCTTTTGAAATATAATAGTAATCATGCAAAATAAGCTATCGGTATTTTTTTAATTTGAGGTCTTACAGTCACCCAGTAAGTGGCATAATCACAACGATCAGGACTCATGACAACCTTGACTTCCTGGACTGAAGGGATTCTTCCACCTCAGTCTCCCTAATAGCTGAGACTACAGGTATGCAACACCATGCCCAACTAATTTTTGGTAGAGATGAGGTTTTTCTATGTTGGCCAAGCTGGTCTCAAACAGCTGGGCTCAAGCAATCTGCCCACCTCGGACTCCCAAAGTTCTAGGATTACAAGCGTGAGCCACTGCTCCCAGCCAAGCTGCCATATTTTAAAAAACCATGAAGTTTTACACCTGAAAGCTATCTAAGATGGCATTTGTTTAAATATTTCTGAAAACTGAGTCCCAAGGAAATGATTCTTATTTACTCTTTGTATCTCAATTTGTTCATTGTTTCCAATAAGAGGTAGACACAACAAAAATAATTAAATATGAGGAATAAACAAAAAACTAAGTTATGAAATGCATTGGGGTAGATGATTGTAACAATCATGGTAAGCTAGAAAATATAAGAGGCAAGAAACACAAACTGTACTTACTGACAGGGGCAAAGGAAAATATATTGAGTTACATAGCTCTCCTTGTCTCACAAACAAAGCAACAAATTTTGCACAAGGCAAAGAAAATATTATAAAATTAACCAAGTGCTTTCTATGGGCCAGATACAGTGCAGGTTAATTGCTGAATTAAAATTTCAATTCCACAAGAGCCCTGAGGTAAAAACAAACAAACAAAAAAAAACAACAAAAAAAACTTATCTATCTATATATATTTTTTTAGTTTAAAAAAACAAGTCTCAGGGAGGTTGAAAAGGAAGTACAAATTATTTTGAAAATTCTTTTTATTAATAAGTCAAAGCTTGTTATTGAACACATGTCAACATAATTTCAAGGCCACTTAAAATTTTAACAAAGGGAGTTACATGATGACCTTCAGGCAGCAGTAAGGTTTGTACCGGCTCAATGCTTGAATTCTGAACTGTAGTTCTAGAGGAAGGAAGGAAGTAAACAAAAAAAGAAGGTGTTACTTCCTGGAAAAGTCTGGGGTCAAGTTATCAGTCATCGGCTTCTAGCATTAGAGGACTTTACTATGACTCTTGTGGAAAATCAAACCTCAAGCAGACTGCTTCCCAGTGGGTTTCCCAGAATAAATAATCTGCAAAATGTGTCCCTAGACAAACAAATTAGTTAACCTGCTGAATAGAGCTGCTTACTGTCATCCATCTGGATGACAAATAGTGCCAAAAATAATGATTTCAGTTTGGACATAATTTATATGTAGCCCTTTCTTTTCTCTGAGAAACTGGCCAGGAATTTCAGTTGAATTTTAAAGTCAATAGTGAAATATCATAAAGACTATTATTGTCAGCGTAAAGAGAATGTTTTATTGCCTATTTACTATGGTAGAAATATGACTCAGGTAATCTAAAAAATCTTATACATTATTATTGCTTATTCTAACAAGGAGATCACTTCCACTAAAATTTATTCTGTAAAAAAATCCACTCCCAATTTCCCTGATTCTTAAGGGTGTACTTTTGATAATTTTTGTTCTCACATGGTACTTGTCAGTTTTGAAATTTAGCATTACCAACTGCAGTTCTGAGTGAATTAATGAGATGGGATTTTAGGCTATGAAACATGGGTCTTCTGAGGAAGTTTTCCCCACTTTCCAGATAAGATGCTTCATCTTTTGTGCACTAGTAATATTATACACACACACACGCACACATTTTTTTTTCCTAGAATCTATCATGTTATGCTCTTATCATTTCTATACAAGTCTCCCACCACCCTATTAGATTATATGTATCTTAGAGGGTGTCAAGTCTATGTTATTCCTCTTAATATTCCTAGTATATGGTTCAATGGTTGTGCAAACACACCATACACACACATAGGTCTTGTTGAAAAAAATGAACAATTGTTGAAAGATGCATTGTTATTTTTAACAAAATTCCCACCGAAGAGATTGTTAATGATGATCAACAGTAGAAAATGGGGCCAAGTACCTAGCTGGATTCATAGAGACTATCTGATTAAAAAAACAAACAAACAAACAAACAAAAAAAACCTTAGTCTAGAGTGTATACACAAATCTTGGCTTAGGATTTTGTAGAAGTATCCACCCAAATGATGGGCACATGATTCAGGAGAAGCACAGGAGAATCTGATATCTATACTGAGAGAAGAGAGATGAGGAGGAGGGTGAGAAGAAATGGTGCACGTGGTTAAGATGTTTCCAGTACTTCTTCATGATAATTCTTCTCATCCCACCTGGGAACAAAACAGCTGTAGAAGTGTAACTTTGGTCCTCTAACACGTGTAAGTACAGTTGAAAGAATCTGAAATATTTACCCTAATATGCCTGAAGTAATAATCACAAGTTACCAAAACATATTATTTTATAGGAAAAAATCTTTTCATACAATGATCCTCCCAACTGCCTTCTCTTCCTTTGGTCCGGATTTCAGTAGCCACTCATGATATTAAATTAGAACGCACTAAGTGTGAAATTAGGGGAAAACCATAAGTACTCTAATGCTTCCTCCCTGCTATACATTCCACCATCACTGTCAATAGAGACAAGTGGTTGACTAGCTGTGAGTGATGAATCCAGGATCAATATAATACCATATACTTCAGGGAGATGTTGCAATTACTGACTTGGAAAGCACTCTAGCAAAATTTCAATATTAAGCCAATGCTCTAAATGCCGCTATTTTGATCCACGTTATACTAGCTAACGTGAGGGAAGATATTTTTAAGTCGATTCTTAAGACAGGTTAATGTGTATATATAAAAGATGTAAAAACTGAGGAAGTAAAGCAGCCAGCTCTAAAACCACTTTTCACAAAACAATATTTATAGCATGCAAATGAAGTGATATAAAGCATCTTAGATTAACAAAGTACCGTTTTGTATTTTTCATTTCACTCTGTCCCATGATGTATAGAGGTGCTATAATTATGCCCTTTAACATTCTATTTATTGAATAATGCAAGAGAAATCACGTACTATAACTATGGTTGTGGAGAAGAAATTATATCTCTAAATAATGCTGGGAGAACTTATACTAATGAAGCCCTTTCTCCTCATACATGACCCCCTTACAGCCCTAAGAGCCTTAAGGACCAGTTAATCCTGTTAAAATGTTAATCTGATGTGGCTGTCTATATCATGACTTCCTAAATCATCACAGTAGCATAATCCCCTTATTTCAGACTAACAATAAAAGTGCTTCAAGCCTTTATATGTACTCTTATCAGAAAATTGCTGAGGTACGTCTTAGAAAGTTTTATTTTCAGCAAAAATGTCAATTGCATTCTAATGAATGTCATGCTCAACATTCTATGCTTCCTCACAGATGAGTTTTCCTAACATTTTAGGTGAAAATAGAAATGAGTTGAGTCGATGTTAAAGCTGCTGCTGACAAGAGCCAGAATGCCTTGTTTTCAGTTTCTGAGAGAGAAATTCTCACTGATATTTCAGCTAGAAGAAAACAACATGATTTGTGTAAGAACACGTTTTTTTTAAAAAAACAGGACGTTTGACCTAAGTAATATGTTATGGGGGTGGGAGAAGGGGAGAAGAAAAAATACATAAACAAATAAAATCTACCTACCCAAATATTTGTTCATGAATACCAGTTTGGGAAATTCACAGGAGTGAGCAAATCAATGTGGGTACTTTCTAAACCTCATTGTGTGTATATATATATATATATATATATATATATATATATACACACATACACTATAGATTTGGATGTAATAAACTGATAGTTTAAAATTAGCTTAAGTTTTACACTGTAGATTAGAAAGAACATGGGTTTTGCCTCAGATAAAGCAGGAAGTACATATTGTCTCTACCACTTACCAGCTGTAATATCTTTGGCAGGTTGTTTAACCTCTCTTAGCTCCTGTTTATGCCCTTGTAAAACAGCAATATTTACTTATAGGGATATTGTGAGAATTAAATTGGGAGCACATACAAATCACCTAACAGTTCCCAAGGCCCAGTAAGTTCCTGCTAAATGACATCCATCACATTACTACTAAAAATAAGAACAGAATCAAAGAGGAGAATAAAAGGGAACATAAAATATTTCCTTTTGGAAAGCAAGTTTTTTAGGAGATTCAGGCAAAAGCAAAATATAGATAATTTCATTCAAGTATTGGTAGATAACAACATATGTTAGAAATTCCAGAATGTCTTTCTGGTTAATACTAATCATCTAAATGAACAACTAAAATTGGTTTAAATTTGTATTCTACCTCATAATCTAGCTTTCCCTTAGAAAATCCTACCAGGAAACATGGATGAGATTTTTTTGTCAAGCTGATGAGCTGAAGAAAGTCAGAAGAGATAATAAGAATAGATTTGGGGGTAGATTTAGTGTATATATTTATAGAGGTGTCTCAGAGCAAGAAATGCTTTTAGAAAAAGGTGAAAGATTTCGTGAACCTTTATGGTAAAGTTTTGGACATAGAAATAATTTGGGAAGTTGCTGTATAATTCAGAAGTCATTTTGTACCTGGATAAATTGGAAACTGAGAGATCAGAAACTAGAAGAATGAATTAATAGTAGGAAGAAAACTCCTATCTGTTCAGAAACTACTTAGTCGAGCATTAGACCACTAAGAGGTAAGTGTGGTGACAGAGACTCATGTAGGTGCGAAGAGGGGAGGGTTGCCCTGGCTAAGTGGCTAATTCTTGTCTGTTCCTATGTTGGTCTTATTATATTGCAGAACTTGAGGCACATAAGTCAAGATGCTTCAGGTAAAAAAATCCAGCATTGCAAGACATAGAAAATACTTCGTTGATTGAGCAAAATAACCATGAATTTACAAAAGCAAATACACTTTTGCTTGAGTGGTGAAAAGGGGGAAATTGAGGGGTAAGTTAGGAACAATGCTAGGCATATAACATAATGTGATTTTTAAAATAGCTGTGGTTTGCGAACAAGATAGAAAAAATGCTGCCAAATGAAAGAAAAGTTATCTCTTGTTTAGAGGATAATTTCAGCTGCTGTTATCCTTAGGTAATAATCCTATTTGGTTCAAAAATTAATTTTTGGATTAGTCAATTTTCATTCTACTTAGCTTTTCCACTGGTTTCTCCCATCTAATTTATTAGTTTTGTTAAGTGAGTATATAGTGCAAGCAGATGAGGGAATTAAAAAAAATTGGTCTGAGGGGAAAACAAATAGAAGAGTGAATACTGTGTGTAATTTGGAGCTAATCCATTTTCATAATGTTTAAAACTTGAAATGTTAATTTTCTCTGTTGTTAAATATTTACCATGTAACTGAAAATGAAATTACTGAATAAAAATAATTAGATGAGTAAAGCAGACCAGCTATGTACAGAGCTTATCATTAGTCACTTGGAATCTATTTTTATTATAGTTTTATATCATAAGACCCTTTATGCAATTTAGAATGTATGTTGGGCCCCTCTTCTACTCATATTGCCAGAGTATGTATAGAATGTTCATTTATTTACTGTTATATGCAAACATTCAGTTTCTGCTAACAAGATTAATCAGCCTCACTTTTAATAATGCTAGTTTCTTTTGAATTTACATGACTTCTCACAGTTGTTTGAAAACACATTCAAAGATGCTCATAGCAAAAGAATTTACATAATACGAATCAACAGACAATAAAGACTGGCCTCTTTCTTTTGACACTGCTGATTTATAGTTTGTTATAAATTCATGGCTACTTGATAGAATTAGATTACTTATTTGATGTTTTAGGTATAGTATATCATTATGAGTATTATCCTGCTGAATTATAATATATTTGAAATTCTCTCACTAGATGGATTACATGTGGCAAAACCAAGGTATGTTGCTATTCTTTTTATCATTAAAAGAGTAAAGAATCTTTAAAAATTATCAATGCATATTTTATCAGGGTTATTATTTCAATCAAGCACCATTTAATTTATATGGATTGATTCAGGCTATACTTTACTGACCAAACTAAGCATTTTGATTCCTTTAATGAGGCACATCAAAAACGTTATCACAAAGTCATGAAACTGCCATGAGACATATTTTGTCTTTTTTCAACAACAAATATGTCACTACTCTTCCTTTGAAAACTTCTAAGGAAGATAAGATAGTAAAATGCTAAATGGCAGTATTATAAAAATACATGTATTTTTTAGATCATTATTTCATCGCACTGAGAAAAATGAAGCTCAAAAACAAGACCCACAGTTTACAAGACTTGAATTATTTTCCCTTTCAAATACTATTTAACCCCTTAAAATTTAACTTGAGAATGATAATATTCCTCGGATTGCATTAAAATTCTGATGCTTTGCAAAGCATAAAGTTAATCCATTCAAGCATTGCTTTCCATAAAAAAAAAAATTTAAAAAGATGCAGACAAGAGCATAATTTAATTGAGTATATAGTTATGCTCTCCAAAAATGATTATGCTTTTTAAATATAAAAATGACATAGAATTTTCAAAAAAGAGGCTGGCAATATGAATCTGGTTGTGTTAATGTATTAAACTGCACCCATATGAATGAATTATATAACAAACAACAGCATGGCATTCTCTAACAGTGAAAGAGGACATCCTACTGCTTGTGATTGATGTGTTTTCCGAGATAAAATTTTAAAAAACTTACAAAAATGTTTTTAAGCAGAAGACTCAAGGAATCAAAAAATTATTTATAGACTAGTAAACCATGCCAGTTTTATTCGTGTGAGCATTGAGAATGGCTGTGTTCAATACTTAAAAGCAACGGAGTCCTTTTAAAGTAACACTGTAATACTATGAAGTCCCTATGCAAGCCAAGTGGAAAGTTTGTTCCCGTTTCCCCTTCCAAGTTCAAGACAATATTTAATCTCTAGCACAGGGGTTCTCAATCTCCAAGCCATGGATCAGTACCTGTGGCCTCTTAGGAACCCAGCCACACAGCAGGGAGTGAGCAGCAGGGAGCCAGGGAAGCTTTGTCCATATTTACAGCCACTCCCCATTGCTCTCAGGACCAGCTGACAGGAATCATATCAGAGGTGGCATTAGGTTCTCACAGGAGTGCGACCCCTATTGTGAACGCACACGAGGGATCTAGGTTGTGCACTTCTTAAGAGACTCTAATGGCTGATGATCTTAGGTGGAGCTCAGGTGGTGTTGTTAGCACTGGGGAGCAGTTGCAAACACAGATTAACATCAGTGGAAAGGTTTGACTGCACAGAGACCATAGTAAATCAATTGCTTGCAGACTCCTATCAAAACCCTATCAGTGAGTGGCAAGTGAGTTGATGTACTTCAATTGTACAGCTGCATCTGGTGGCAGGCTTTAAGTTGGAATCTGACACTTACTTTAGTCTGCAGGTGGCCCAACCATTATTATATTAACAACTGTGTGTGCCTCTTTTTTATGGTGAGTTGTATAATTATTTCATTATATATACAATGTAATAGTAGAAATAAAGTGCACAATAAATGTTCTGTGCCCAAATCATCTCAAAACTATTCTCTCCCATCCCTGGTCTATAGAAAAATTGTCTTCCATGAAACCTATCCCTGATGCCAAAAAGATTGGGGACCACTGGTCTAACATCAAGTGTAGTAACTCAATTAAGAGCTAAAGGAATTACTGACAAAGATGTTCTAGCTTTCGCTGTGCCCACCTTCAATGACCATGAAACCCAGCTTCTAATACAAGTACACTTAGTTTTCTGAGGCTTGGGATAGAGAAGGAAATAGTATCTTTAACCAATGTATTCTTTACCTCAAAATCTTCTATTATTTTTTCAAGTAGGTTTTCCCTAACTCTCTGTGGTGTCCAGTTTTCAGTCTTGGGGAGCAAATGATAAAAGCTGGCAGTTTGAAATTGCATGTGCAAAATATTAAAATTCTTCTGATGTTACAAGGAAAGCCACAGGGCTGGGTAAAGCTGAATGTCCAGTCAGACGTATATTGACCAATAACCAGACACTGGGAGAATTATAATGTGAAACCTTTCACTAAATTGCCTTTTTTCAGCAATAACAATTCAGCACCTATTAATTAGATTTTGCTCTTCACTCTTAACTACTCTTTTTTTTTTCTTTTACAGAAGGATCACAATTTGAAGAAGTGTGAATTATCTTCTATCACCTTTGAGCCATCTGATGCTGAAACAGAGACTGCATTTATTTTTTTCAGTCAACTCTTTGCCTCAGCTCGGGTGGTTTTGAATCTTCTGACCCTTCACTAAGTCTTCAGCTTCAGTTCCTGCCAATCTCCCTCTCTCTCATTAAGCACAGACACACTGATAGCTCCTGTGGTGATGCCAACTCACTCACCATTCAGGGCCTTTGCCCTTCCTTACTGTCTGCCAAGGAAGTTCTCCTTCCAGATCTTCTTCTGGCTGACTGTTTCACTGTGTCTTCAGTTTCAGGTCTTCTTAAATGCTGACTCCTTGGAGAGGACTTCTCTGACCACCCATCCAAAGCTTGTTAGACTCTTTCAGGGCACACTGTCAGTACTTTTCAGTTGGGAACTTTTATGCTACTTGTTTATGCTCTGACTACAACATAAATTCCATGGGGCAGGAAACACGTGTGTCTGGTTTACATCTGATTGTCTTGAATCAATGCGTTTCACAAATATCTAGTGTACACATGCCTACTGTTCCAGGTATATTAGCAGAATAGACACCAACCTTGACCTCCGGGAGCTCCCTGCCAAATGAGGATGAGGGTGTGGATGGGACATGTCATACATAGACAGAATCCAACAGAGGGAGGTGCTCAGTAATACATCCCAATTAGTTGCAACAATAATTTTATTCAATTTCATTATTATCATTCAATTCAGTTGTTATGAAACCATCAGTGAAAATTTAAATTTTCTCTGGGAAGATGAATGGATTTTTTTCTTGAATATCTCCTATGTATCAAGCTGTATAATTTTGAGGTAGACGTATAAACAAGCATAAGGACACCTCATTGGTTATTTAACTCAATGATTTGAAAACCTGAATGTGCATCAAAATCACCCTGAGGCATAATTAAAACACAGGATGCTGTGTCACACCCTCAGAGTTTGTTTCAATTGAGCAGGAGACATTTCAAACCTTTCTTAGGTGCTGCTGCTGGTCCAAGAAGCACACATCGTAAACCACTGATATAAAACACAAATCATATATTTGGAAACAAATTCCATATCTTAATGCATTTTTTTTCCTCTGGCCTCCATCTTGCTCATGTTTTTTTGCAATATCATGTTGGTCTGAATGTGGTAAGTATCTGGATGTTCAACAGAAGAGGTAATGGATTTTCTTTCTTTGGTACAGTCCACAACTTTGTGACCAACTATGTGTAGAGAATTTGAGAGGAACTCTCTAATAACTGAGAGATAAGATTGTGACTATTTCTACTTTTCCTGTTCATTGTCACTATATAGAAATGTTGGACTTTACATTTCTTATTATTTTAATCTCATTTTGCTATTGGTATTTTGCTTTTGATGACTTCATAACTTGTCCTAAAGTTACTAATTTTACTTTCAGCTCTTATGTTGGATTAACTTAACTACATGAATATATTTTAATTAAGAATTTGCTAACATCAAACATTTCTTCAACAAATATTTATTGATTAGAAGCTACGTGCAACTCTAAAAACATACATGACAATTTTCTTATCTTTTTTATTTTTATTTTTGAGACAGAGTCTTGCTCTGTCACCTAGGCTGGATTATAGTGGTGCAATCATAGCTCATGGGAGCCTTGTACTCCTGGGCTCAAGAGATCCTCCTGCCTCAACCTCCCAAGTAGCTAAGACTACAGGTATATGCCACTACTCATGGCTAGCTTTTAAAATAATATTTTTGTAAAGATTGGGGTCTCACTGTGCTGATCAGGTTGATCTCAAATTTCTGGCCTCAAGTTATCCTCCTGCCATGGCTTCTCAACGCTCTGGGATTACAGGCATGAGCTACCATCCTGGCTAATTTTCTTTAACTGACTTAAAGGATGATGTACACACAAGTAATACTAAATGTAATTCTTTCCAAGGGAATATTTGGTAAGTGCCATATGAGAAGAATAAACTACCACAAAAGGACAAGGCCAAGAAAGAGGGTGCATTAAGTTAGGATAAGGAAAAATAAAGAAGTTGCATCTAATCTCTGACTTAAATAGAAGACTAGGTTTCAATGAGTTGATATTGAAGGCTTTATCATTTTAAATTGAGGAAAGGCAAGAACAAAGGAACATAGGCAAGAAGGAACTGGAAGAAAGGGTTCAGACAGCCAGATAGAGTATATGCAGGAGAAAGGAAGAGGAGGCTTGAAAAAGAGGTCTGGGTTTAAATTGCAGAGTGCCTCTGGGGGTGGGGGTCGGCGGAGAGATATTATCCAGTCTTCCTTGTAATTTAAAGTAACCATGTGGCCCAGTTCTACTTAGTGAGACATAAAAGGAAGTGGAATGGGGCGCTTCTAGGAGATTTTTCCTCTACCCTGCCCTCTGCTAACTGCATCATCTCAAAATACTGCTCTCTGCTTGTGAATATGATGTCTGAAGATGCTGCAGTCATATTGTGATCATAGGGCAACAAGCATAGAGATGAAAAGCTAGTATTTATTGATGGCTAACAGAAAGAGCCTTAAATCTGTATAACAGTCCAAGAAGTTGAAACACTGCTATTAACTGTGTTCCTAAAAAATTCTGTGGAAAAATTCAGCTCCAAATGTTCAAAGACATTTTGTCCCCCCACCCCCACAATAGTTGCAACTAAATGCAATCACAACTGGTACAAATGACAAGTTTTAAGCCTGAAACAAGAGGAGAAGATAACAGATCTGAGGACAGTAGGAAGTGGGTAAAAAGACTAAACACTGTGTTATTCACAAGGAGAACCCTAAACAGTCAGCCACCTGTTAATTAGAGAGATGATTACATTCCAGTGTCCTAAGTGGATGGAATACTGGGGTGATGATAGGTGTCCCCTTCCTGCTTGGGTGAGGTAAATTCTGTCATTATGTTTTCAATCATAGACTAATTTAGTACCTATGTGAATAAATATGTAAATAAGTATGTCTTTGCTGTCGGGAGATTTAGTTCAATATGTTTTACTTTCTAAACATGTTGCTATCTCAGGTTGCTTTAAGAAAGGGTGAAATTATTAGTGATTTTTTATTCAACTGGATCAAAAAAGAACACATGGGCATATTGTAGGTAATGTTCCTAAACTCAAGTAAGTTCTTTTTAAAATTTTTTGGAGAGATGGGGGTCTTGCTATGTTGCACAGATTGGTCTCAAACTTCTAGCCTCAGGCGATCCTCCAGCCTTGGCCTTCTAAAATGCTGGAAAAACAAGTTCTTAAATGCTACTGTCTTTCAGGTTTAGAAGAGTAAATCTCCTGCCTATTCTTTGTAAAGGAGAAATTTATTAGAATATTTTAAAGAATTAAATATAGAATATTAACCACTCAAATATCCTGTTGCCCCACTCCGTTAAGACGCACAACAAGACAATGAAAATAATATGATTTAGACTGGTTATTAAATGATATATAATTTGCCAATATTCAAAATACATTCTAAATGACTCAACAGCTTAATGTAGAAAATATACATTTAGCCTGTATATTCATGTAGCATCTTAAATGCAATATAGTGTATTAAATACATTAATGCAACCATAATGGAAGAATACCAGATATGTAGTTTGTCTTTGGGGAGAAAAAGAAACAAGCAAACAAACAAAACAAAATCTCTATCTCAGATAGAGATACATGACATAAAAACTATGAATTTAAGTTAATTTTTCCCCAGAAATATTTTATTAAGTACTCCAGTATAGTTACTTTCCATACTGAAAAGCAAAAAAGTGACTGTCATGACTGACCTGATGGCAACCTGGTCACCCTGGTGTCATCAAGTGTCATCAATCTGATATCCTTGAGAGAATGTGCAGATACACAAAATGCTTCCTTCAAATAAGGTTGAACCTTTAAAATATATTTTGAAATTGCCATAGGAAATTTAAACACTAAGTCTTAGAGTTAAAAGTGAATTCTACCCAAGCTATACACATTATTTTCTCCATAATGCAACCATGTGATACGTTTCCTATATAGCAAACAATAGAAATGATGAGCTCCTTAAGAACGAGTGACACGAGGAGAAATAAAATGTATCATGAGTTTACACTTCACACAAGTCAGAGATACAAAATGTTGGATTAAGCTGCAATATTTCAGCTGGGGGAAACAATTTTAGTTAGGAAATAGCCTTCAATTAATGTGCTTTAAATTGCTTTAATGTTTATATTTACTTAAATGCCTACTTAGTATTTTCTACAAAGTGATACATATTCTTTGACATTCAGTTCAAACTATAGAGTATCTTAATGATTTTTCTTTTAAGTGGGAGTGTCTTATAATTCCTCTATTCTAGTACTTAATACCTTTGATCATCTTATAAATGTACACAGTACTACATCTGTGTTTCAGAGCTTATCACCCATACTTATCACTGCAGGACAAATACAAAGGCCATAATATTGCAAAAGATATCAAGTCCAAGATAATAGTTAAATAGATCTAACTTTCATTTTTACTTATTTATTGTTTACATGCACTCAGATATGTTATATTGGTTTTTGGATGTCAGTGAGTGTAAAGTAAATTTAAATGGTTTTGCATTTGAAAATGATTTGGGGGACAAATATATGTTTTTCAGAATAAAAGCTATGATTGACATTTGGGGGGCTTTGCTCTTCCTCAGAAATCAATATGGTTGTCTCTCTGCCCTCAAGTCAGCCCATCACTCCAGGGTACTGAAGCATGGACTGGAACCGTTAGAGCACCCACTGTTCTGAGATCTCCCATATACCAGGTTGCAATATTTTAAAAAATGACAGCCTCAGATTTAGAAAGAAATGTCCTAGGACTTTCTTTTTAATTCTGACTTTTCAGTTCTACTCCCTTTTCATTAACTTCCTCAGTTGTTCATATATGTAACCCTATGAACACATCCATTATTTCCTTCTACCTTATTTCTATTCACCTTCTCCTTAAATCTGCAAAGTTCGTTTACTCACATCTTTAAGTCTTACTTCTTTTGCCTTAATGGAAAGGACATAATTGTAACATGGGAAGAACAAGGACGTTGGAAATATGAGAAAAAAGTATTTAGACATTCTAATAGTAATTCATGGAAGAGTCAGTCATTAGTTAAAACAACATACAGGAATGCCACACACCAAAGTTAAACTTAAAAACCTTTATTCTAAACTGAGAGGAGTTCAAATTCAGTTTTGATTGCAAATATAAAATTCCTACCTTTCTTCTTTTTAATTAGTCTTCATTTAGCCTTAATGTTAGGTTATCAACCAAAACATCCTAGCTTACACTGAATATTTTTGAAAAGATGTTATGATAACAAATAAAAGCAAAATCATATCCAGTTATTATTTTGTTTCTTTCATTTTACTCTGAGAGCTATATATATTTTCCTAACATGATTTCAGAGATCTTTTTTTAATAGCTTTGATATATGTATCATAGATTCCAAGGTTTTGAGCTATTTAACAATATGAGACCAGAGGGGGGAAGAGAAGAAAACCATTCAAGGTGAAGGGTGAGGAGGCAGGATCTGTGGTAAGCATGCGACAGCATTGGCAGTACTGAAAGAGATGATGTGACCATTGAGGTCACAGGAATGTAACCCACACCAAAGAATCAATTTCAGATTTATTATCTTGCTGGCTTTATGCTGAATCTTTAATTAAAGTCATAATTTTCCAAGTTTAAAGTGATGTCTGAATACACAGTGCCAAATCTGAGTTTGCATTATGGCTCTGAGTCAAAATACTGCTTATGTTCCGAGTAATAAATATCTTGCAATAGCTTAGTGAGAGCAAGAGAAGAGACAGGAACTATGGTCTGGAGACAGCGAATCATCTCATACCTACCCAAAAAACAACTCCTATGCCTTCTCACCATAAAATTCCTCCTTTTATTAATACCTCACTTACTTCTACGATGTTCCTTAATATCTCCATTACATGCCATCTTTCTTCCATTTAGCCTGAGTTCTTTGAATTTAGGAATTTGCATTGATTACCTCATGATCTCCCAGAGTTTCAAAAGGGCATTGGAGTAACTATATTTTCTTTTACTATAGAGAAAGGTCAAGAGGAAAAAATAACAACAACAACAAATTACGTAGAAAATAATATACTTAAGGTAGGGTTTCACTCTGTCACCTAAGCTGGAGTGCATGATCACAACCCACTACAGCCTCAATCTCCTGGGTTCAAGCAGTCCTCCTGCCTCAGCCTGCTGAATAGCTGGGACTACAGTCATGCACCACCATGCTGGTCTAAATTTTGGATTTGGGGATTTTTTTTTTTTTTTTTGTAGAGATTGGATCACTCTATATTTCCCAGGCTGAACTCAAACTCCTGGACTCAAGCTATCCTCCCCACTCGGTCCCTCAAAATGCTGAGATTATGGGTGCAAGCTGTCTTGTCCAGTCACAAAACATAAATTTTAAAAGGTTATTGCTGTAATGCTAAGAAATACTCTTAAAATATTCCCTATTAATATAATGTACTTAAAATACAAAAACACATTTTAACAGGTTATTACTTCATTGTGTGTATATATATATATGAAATATATATGTATTAAAAGAGTATATTTATTAATATATATTTAAACATTCCCTTTTAACATATAGATTCCTTACGAGATTCAGAGGACTTCCCCCAAGAATAGCAGTGTACTGGCTTAGCGCAAAGCATCTGGAATGAGGCAGTTTGGGTTTGAGTTCTGTTAATATGTTTTTGTGATCCTGAGCAAATTAATTTAATCTCTCTAAGCCTCAGCTTTGTCCTGTCAATTGGGTTACCTACTTCATAGGTAGTTAACAACTATTCATTTAAAGAATTTAGCAGCACCTGGCACATGACTGGTTAAAATTATTATAACTTTCTTTGTGATCAAAAGCACATATAATACTATATTATCACTTAAATATTCTTCGTAGCTAATACATGGAGATTTGAATATTCTGAACTGTGTACAATAAAATATAGTTACCCTTTTCAAGCTGAAATATAGTACCAAGAATTAAGAATGTTTTATTGAAAGGTGGCACAGATAAATGTTTTGAAGGGCAATACTACCTAGTTTAAATGTACTCTTAAAACTCATCTGAGTTTGTAGGAGAGACGGACACATTAGGTCAAAATTCGAAGTAAGGTTTCTTTTCTACTGCTACCTTACTATCCTCTTTTCAAATTCATAATGCAGTCCCTTTTCAAGCCCTGTTACAAAGGCTTCCGAAGGACAATCAGCACTGAATCTTAAGGCAGATAATCTGACTTCTAGAACTAACTCTGACTTAATCTCGTAAACTTGGGTAGTTCGTTCAACCTTTCTCAATTTCCTCATTTACAAAATTAAGTACTGGGGTAGGTGATGTCGAGGTTCTTTTCAGCTCTAATGGGCTATAATTCTGCTCCATTAAAGGACACTTAATTTTCTTGAACAGCTTCAAATTTTATGTGAAATTTCCATTTTGATTAAGGAATAAAAGTGTAACAGGTTGAAGATACTCAATTCCATTTTAACATGAACTCTTGACAGACTCCATATCTTTCTTATCCCATTTAATGATTAAACGAAATCCAGTTTAAAGATTTAGCCTCATTTTCAGTATAAATTCCTTCCCCTCCCATATAGTTACTAGACCATTGACCTCAAGTGACCTCAAGTGGGAGCAGGGACATTGTTCTGCTCTTTGACTTCCCTTTCCATCTTTGCATTTGGCATGGGAAAAGAAAATCTCTTTCGTCTCGGATTGTAATAATTACCCTTTTTATTTCTTCTCAGAGCCTAGATCATACAGTGTTAGAGGCTAGCAGTAGAAATGGAGGCGTGGAAGGGAAGGTTAGGCTTCTTTGGGTATCACTGGTGGAGACAGGGGTCATGCTCCAGCTTGTTCTGTTTCTATCTAATGCTGGTTGCCTTCTTGACACATGACATCTTAAAGAAGCAAGACCTTCTTGCAATAACCACTAAAACACTTTCACTATGTAAAATAACAAAAAAAGCGTTAAATAATAATACCTATGAATTAGAAAACCTCTAACTATTCTTTTAAAAAAAGGAATAAGGGAAATCCATAACACTTATTTCTTTCTGTAACAAGCACTGAAAAGTCTTAGCCAGTTGAACAAAAAAGGAAGATCTGATTTCTGATTGAGCGCCTACACTACTCCTAGCATTAAAATATTTTTGAATAAACACTTAATATGCCTACTTTCTTTGAAGATTAATCACACTTTTTCATTTTTGAAAGACAATGATCTGATGAACAGTATCAGATGGGATGACATGGAGATTTACATAAGGGATTTCAATGATTCCTAAGAGAAAAAATAAGCATTGTCCAATTGGGCTTAGGATATTAAAATAATGCCATAGTTGTATTTAAATGATTTTCCAAAAGACTACCATTTCCTCTGTGAGATAAGCTATTCTAAATATTGTTTTCGAAGTAGCTTTTTAAAAGTATTTTAAAGGTTTCACTTTAATCTGGCCCAGAACAGCCAGATTTCCACACTTAACACAGAAGATTTAGAACTCGTGAACAAACAAATATCAATATTGTTCATAAACAGTTCTATTACATTTTATTTTTTTCCTAGTTTTATGAAATAAAGATCCTTATGCATTGATTGTTGAAACACATCATAGTTAACTTTTTTTTTCTTAAAACCTTATTTAAAGACATAGTAACAAGTGTCACTGATTGTTAATCATTGGTTCTGTTTAGCAGGGCTGTCTCATGGAGTTGAATGGCAGTGAAATGTGATGAGCATGTTTGGTAGCTTCTGTGGCCAAGGCCATCAGTTCCCAAGGTGGCATGAGATGTTAGGGACTGGGGAAAGGAGTCATAAGGCTGAAACACAGACCTTTAATGGCAGTAGCCTTCTTCCTTTTCTTATTTATCATCTTCAGATTGGTAGATCATTACCAATCCTATTTTTTTCCCTCAATAATATTTTCTTGGTCTGTTTGCACTGCTACAGCCAAATACCATACACTGAGTGGCTTATGAATAGCAGAAATTTATTCCTCAAGCTACTGGAAGCTGGGAAGTCTAAGATTAAAGCAGATTTGGCATCATGTGAGGGCTTGCCTTCTGAAAGAAAGAAGGTTCACAGATGGCACCTTCTTTCTCACTATGTACTCATGGTGAAAAGGACAGGCTAGCTCTTGGGGTCTCTTTTATAAGGGTCGTAATCCCAAACACGAGGGCAACACACTTATGATCTAATCACCCTGTAAGGCCCCACCTCCCCATACCATCATCTTGGGGGTTAGCATTTCAACATATAAATCTTGTGGGTGACACAAACATTCAGACAAATATGATAACACTTCCAAAATCTCCTTAAGTCCTTCATGCTGAAGTACTGTAAAAACTGTAGAAAACAACTTTTTCACTCTAACCTTGGAGTAGGAGCTACCTTCTTAATCCCAGAAAAATTCCACCAAACATTCACTGTTTTAGAGTAATCCCCACAGCATGCTTTATATATCGTGGCTCCATTGGACAGGAGAGTATTGGCTGTTTTATGGCCATGGTCTAGTATATACTGAGTCTTAATAACCAATAGAAGGAAAAAATAAAATATTAAGGTAAACCTTACAAGATTTCTAAAATCACATTTATATTTGTATTTGTTTTCAAACTCTTAAACAATTATCAACTAAAAATAGGAATTGAGAAGCCCTTTTGCTGTTTATAGTTATATAGCCAATTTCTGAGATTTTTCTAGGAAAAGTGCCCTGTTTACAGCTGAGTTGACAATCTTGTCTCATATAGACATTTAGTGGGCAAAACATTCTGCACCTTAACAAGTCCCTAATGCAAACATAAAGAAGACTGATGTCTCAGCAATAACAATAGCACACCATTATGCTCTTTTTTTTAACACGTTTACAGTGTATGATATTGACAGATAAGAGCTCTATGGCTTAGAGCATGCTTCTTGGGGTTCATATTCTTCAAACTACCTGTCCCCTGGGATTTCACCACTTCTAAAAGGAAGTATTAGACATTGTGGTAATAAGGAAAGACTTGTTTACCAGTGTGGCATCACAAACCTTTCAAAAACAGTATGTAATTTGCTTCTCAGTGTTATGTCAGTGTATATTGTATAGTTCAAGGTGTCTCAAGTTGAGCAGAAGTAGTCTGTCAACAATACGACTAACACTACATAAGCTGTCTCCTATAATATCTGATATGCACAGAGGCTCTACAAGTTTGCCTGCATGTGGTGTAGATCTGTCACTCATTTCTTTCACACTCATCTTGTGTGACTGTTTTAGAGGAAAAGCTTTTGAGCTGGCAGAGCAGGCCATGGGGAAGGTGTAGCTGCCTTTCACATCTGTAAATAAAATCACTTCTATTAATGAGTCAGGCCAAGAGTGAGAATAAATTAGATGTAATCCTTATCCACACATATAAAACAACTGGCACTCCTGAACAACTGAAAACAGTGTTTCAGAAAATTAAAAAAAAAAAAAAAAAGAATGAGTAAATACAAGGAAATACCTAGGCCAAATTGAGGATTCCTTCAACATAGTATTTTTTAAAATCTGCACAGTACCTGCCTGCCTGTGATTGTATCAGCGGTCACATGCTCTTGTGCAATAATACCCTTTAGGAAGTAAAATATAAAATGAAGTGTTCTAAAATAATTGGATATAAAATGATATGTAAATCATGGAACATTGCCAAGCCACAAACAGCCGCAAAAAGAAAACTAAGAACAATAACATATTTAGGCTGGCTCTTACTATAGATTTAGATTTAGAAGCAGATGACTTACTTCAACAGATAAGAAATACTATAATACAATTAAGATTTCAAACCTGTTTGTGTGATTCCATTTTTTCATACCTCAATAAAACAATAATTTGCTGAGGACTTAACACATTGTTTTTAATTTGAAATTTTTTTTCCAGCTATTTATAATGTGAATACGATACAATCAAGAAATAAAGCCAAAAGCAATATATATATACCAGTTATCATAAAAATTCAAATGTTTACTTTGAAAATATTGCTACTAATGTTAAATTTGAATTTATGCAAAGTTCCCTGACTATAAACAAAGAGTCTATATTGGTTACACTCTTTGGTAAGACTGATAATGCCATAAATTTTCTGCAGAATTATAGGAAGCAATTTTACATTAGCTTAACATGATCTCACATACCTTTATTATATTTAATATTCATTAGACATACCTTTAACGTCCATATTCTGAAGATTGTGCTTGCTTAGATTATTTCCTGTGGAGTGATTTGTGTTTGCACGTGTACCCTAACAACAGCACAAGATACTAATTCATTCAACATTCATTCCTCATCTATTTATTGACCATGTTCTTGTTACCCAATAATTACAAACAGTAGACAGATGATGAAGCCACACTGGCTTTTGGAAAGCTCATGGTTTATGCATAGATACAAAAGAAAACCGAGGATTATAATACAGTGTTAGAGATTTGCTTCCAGCATGAGGTAGGCCTAGATGGGTCACTTAACTCAAAAACATTAAGACAGATATAAGGGATAATAGCTAAGAGGAGAAGCCTAAGCTGATTTCTGAAGGAGATCACACTGGAAGGGCAAACACAGGGGGAAGCAACTCTTGTGCAAAGCATGAAATACAGGGAGAAAAAGACACTCGCGAACCCACAAGTGCTTTGCTATGCCTGGAACATTAGTGTCTATGAGGAAGTAATAGGACATGAAGACAAGGACAAGGGATTGTCATACACAACATACACGTCATGGTAAAGAATTCTAATTCTATCTTGAAAGCAATTGGAGACCAAATGCAAGATCTTAAGCTATATGCTGACATAATTTATTTTGTGCTATAGGATGATATATCATCTATACTGGAATGGATTAGACATGACCATGACTGAAGACCAAGAGATTTGTTAGAAGGACGCTGTAATACAAGAGAGAATCTGTAACCACTAAACTACAATAATAGATGTTTAGGAGGTAAAATCTATTATCAGGATGTAGTAACTCACATTTTGTTTCTTTTTCTTCTTCTTCTTTTTTTTTTTTTTGGTTTGTTTTATTTGCTTGCAGTGAAGGAGGAGAAAGAAAACACCGTTAAATTTCAAAGTAAATACATTTTCATTGTAAAATAACCCAGGAAATTTATGAGTTATAAAATGGAAATTGAAATCGTTCACAATCTTCTCTGTGTTACCATTTTTACCTTTCACATTTTATTTTATACTGAATTAATGAAACTTGGATTGTTATATCCAAATGTCATTTTTAGCAATTAAAAAATGTAATTCAAAATAACCGTTGTAGGATTGACATATTTATGTACCATTAGCTCTTTATTTTTGAACCTATATATTCTCACTGACTCTTTTCCTTAATTTATCTGCTTGGTTTTACTTATAGTGCCATGCTTCAGAGTGTAGTATCTGGTAAACTGTTTGTACCTCAGATGAAATAAACTTAAACTTAGTAGCAATTCAATTACTTCCAGGAAGAGAGTAGTTTATCTTATTACTAGATAAACAAAAATGAGCCAATTGGAAATGTAAGTATTTAAAAAATTTATTCCAATGTTCCAGCCTAATTTAAAGTTCTGAAGTTTCCTAATAACTTACTTATTAATGTTAATGAGGTATGGGATTAAGATATATATTCAGAATGAATATGCTTTTGATAATGCTAAATATTAATGCATTTATGGCAACTAATTGATTCATAAAGAGCTAATCACAACTGGACAAAATGGGACTTAAGTTAGACAAAATTAGACAATATGTTACAAGTGTGAAATCAATTATATAAGGTAGAAGGAGAACCCACTAAATACTTTAGAAAGATAAATGAAGTTCAAGTTAACATGTAGCCAGAAATGATTATGAAACTATGAAAATCACAAATATGACTTTCTGATTGTGTCCAAGATAAAGTGTGTGTTAGAACATAAGATGATCATGAAAATAGACTTCCTTAATAGGCTGACAAAAGGATTGCTTTGAATGTGGAAATGAAATGAAATGAGTTTCATCTAAGTGTGACATTAGACCTTTTTCTTCCCCTCAGTCTGTAAAAACTTTTCAGTTCTCTTGCTGTAATTTCACATTCATGAAATGAGCTTTCTGAATTAAAACTGATTTCCCTAATAGAGAAGTGAGTGTGTCATATGAGTTTGCTCGATCAATTTATCAATGAATATTTTTGAACTTAGAATTATTTGACAAATTATAAAGAAAGAAAGGGAGAGAAAACACTGAATTGTGTGTTGTTTTAAGGTACAATAGAAGATATGAACTAATGTGGAATATAAACATAATCCTCTGAATACTATAATACAAAGAACATTTTAGATACTATATGTATGTGTGTGTCTATACATACAACACATATCAATCAGTAAAAGGAAACAAGAAAACCATCCACATTATTAAGCTATATTGAATGTCTGTGCATGAATGAGATTATGCAAATTTGTGCAGTGTGAGCTGACATTTTATAATATGATCAATGTCAGACAAGCTAGAAGATTAGAACCTATATAGTTTGAAGCAGAAATTTTTTTATTCATTGATTTGACAATATTAAATGGGCACCTTCTCTGTTCAAGACCTATTCTAGGCTAATAAAAACATAGTAGGGAGCCAAATAGACAAAGTACTTGCACTTTAACTTCCATTCTAATAAGCAGGTCAGGCAAAAATAAATCCATTAAAAGATACATCAGATGGTAATAAATAGTATAGCAAAAATATAAAAGAGGATAAAGGAGTAAGTCCATGCCAGGGAGAGAGGAAGGATGCTACTCAGGTAAGGTGTCCAGGACAACCTCTCCAGTGAGGTAACAATTAAGCAGAAGCATAAAGAAAATTTTAAAGAGTGATCTCTGCATATAGTGAAAGAAGAGTATTGCAAACAAATAGATCTTCAAAAGCAAATAACCCTGATGCAGGAGCATGCTTGGCAGCTTCTAGGAAGTACAGGAGTGTACAAGAGAGAGTGAGGAAGGAGATGAGGTCAAGTGCATTGCAGAGAATGGGGTAGATTATGTAGGGACTTCTAGATAGAAGAAGAACACATATGGTTTTTCTGGGACTGTGCCAGTTTACACATGTTGTCTGGGGTTAATCATTATTAAACCCCCTTCCACTATGAAAAGTGTCGTCTTAGTTTGGATGGTAATATATGGACATCCCCTAATAATGGCTCATTACAATAATTTTACCTTTTTACTACAGGTGAAGTAGGAAACCGTTGAAACACTTTTATCAGAGATGAGACAAATCTTAATTCAAATGTGGATAGCATCTATTTGGCTGGTGTAAACAGACATTGTAGTAGCCAAAGTGAAAACCATAAAATAGTTAAAAAAAAGAAAAAAGAAAAAAAGAATATTGAGAGAATCCAGGTAAAATTTTTTTGATGGGTTAAGTAAGGGAATTTCTGTTGGATATGTGGAGAACTAGTAAGGTTCTGGATATAATGTGAAGCAAAAACAAACGTTATTTGCTTATGGATTTGATGTGGAATACTAGAGAAAGAGAGGATTCAAGGGTGATTCTAAAGGTTTTGCCCTCAGGATCTAACTGGATGAAGTTGCCATTTACTAAGATGTAAAAAGATTGGGATAGATCAGGTTTTGTGAATGGGAAGTCAGGAGTTTGTTTTAGGTATGTTACATTTGAGATGTCTTGTAGACCTCCAACTGTAGTTTGATATATAAGTCTAGTGCTCCGTGGGAGGTATAGGTCAGAGATAGAAATCTAGAAAACGGTATATAAAGGCATAAAACTAGATGATATAACATAGGAATTTCCTATAAGAAAATGGGTAGAAGTTTCAAGGAAGGTACTTAATGTTAGTTAGGAAGACCAGAAGGAACTATCTAAGGAAACAAAGTAAGGGTCCTGTGAGTGTAGAAGACACGAGAGAGCAATGGAGTAACAGGAATCAAGAGAGTAAGCAACTGTATCAATGAGACCAGAAAACAGAATTAACCACTGAATTTAAGAATTCTGGTGACTTCAGTGACCTCAATACTAGGATTTTGGCAGAGTTATTTCGAGCTAGTTCAAAGGAATGGCACACAGTGACTATAGGCAATGCTTTTAAGGAGTTGTGAAGGAATTTAGAAGCAGAGAAATGAAGCGGTATCTGGATCAAGGGAGAGTTTTTCATTTAGGATGGAGATTTTATCATGGTTTTGAAAGGTGGTGGGGATAATCCAACAGAAGGAGAAGAATTGATATGTAACATAGAAAGGAGGTAATTGCTGGAGAAATATCACTGGGTAGAAAAGAGAGATGGGATCTAACGGAGATAGGAAGGTAGAGTGTTGATCTATGGAACTGGAAAATAGAAGGAAAGATGGAGGAAGTTAGGAATGTATTGATGGCATGAAGATTCTTCTCTACTTTTTTCTTCTTTTAGTTACAGGAGAACTAAGGTCACCAGATGATGGTGAAGACAGGGAAAGAGGTGTTAGACATCTGTATAGACAGAAGAAAGGATGAAATAATTATTTAGGAGAATGAGAATCTGAAAAAAACTAAGAAAACATAGAAGGGTTGCTAAACAGAGATTAGGAGTCATTTGAGCCTAGAGATCATAAATTTAAAGTTAAAAAAATTATTTTCGGTCACTCATAAGTGGACCTTGAGCAACTATCGTAATACTATAAGAAAAGGATTGGCAGTAGTGGAAAACTGCGGGGGCGGGGCGGAGGGGAGATTGGCAGTAGTGGAAATCTGTTGGGGGGGGGGACACATATCATCAACAAGGGTACCAGCAGTACACCTGCATAATGAACATTTGTATACCTATCTCTGAATTGTACCCTACGTCTTTAAAATAAAATATTTAGAAAAAATTATTTTCAGGTGTAGAGGAATTGGCAGAATGGTAATCTTGATGCAGAAGGTTAGAAGGTTAATTCAAAGAAGGGAAAGAAAGGCAAAGGAGTTAGTATGAATCAGAGAATTCCAGAAGGCATAGTTGAGGAGTTTTGATACTTTGGGAGGGAAGAAAAGAAAGATCACGTTAGGGAAGAGGCAGAGCCCCATAAGTATGAATGAAGAATAAGAATACAAGTATAATATGGGTAAGTGGAGAATTTTTTGGTAAATGCTTTAGGAACTGCTAAAACACACGATGGAATTGGTCCTGGAATCAACAAGTCTCCTTATGTTATTGAGACAGAGTGGTTGGGAGGAAAGAGTGAGTATCCTACCAGAGCAGGAGTGGCTGCTAGCGTTTGTTATTACTACTCTCCACTTAAGTGAGGAAGGTTGTACTAAAATGATGGGTCCTCAGTCTTAGGGATGGAACCAACTCTGAAATACAGTGATAAAGGGAATAGACAGTAGCATAATTTGCTGCATTTAATAATTCATACATTGAGTTATTATCTGGTCAAGATCCTTTCAAACTGCATTTTAGAGAAGCTTAGAGAAATATAAAAGTTTCTCAGAGTCACCCTGGAGAAGTTGAAAAAAAACTACTCAGAACACGGGCCCACCATTTCCATACCAACCTAAGGAGATCTGACTATCTTTGTTGTAAAATAAATGCAATGGGATTATAAATAATTTTTTAAGACTTTGCTTTCAAAAATAATCAAGCAGAAAAAAACGATTGAAAATAATTGATCTGCTCCAAGCCACAGTTAATGACTATAACTTAAAATTATATTACTAAAACATGGAGAAGTCTAGATTCAAACATAAAAATACCTACTTCCAAATACCTACTTTACTATGTCTAAACTCTACATGGCCCAAACTCCTACAGCTACATTCCACTATTTTGCATTGGTTACATTTCTTTTACATTCCATATATTAGTGCATGTGGCCAAAGTAGTTCATAATGAACACATTTGCAATTTCTGAGTTGATGGTAGGCTATTTTATTTTAAGTTAACTTTTGAAAGAAAGCATTGTCCCAGGAGACAGAAAAAAACTCTTTTTGTTTATCTTTAGAAATATTTTAGACCATGGAAATTTTGTGAGTCCCAGGAAATCAACACCAAGAGTTGATGTAAAACTTAATATTGGTCTCTAGGGAGTGATGAGTCCTGAAGGATCCTTTGCAATTCTTATGTGACATCCAACATAAAAAATATAAACATCAATAATGAGAAGAATTTACCTTAGATTTATAGTATGAACACCACTCTTGAGAATAGAACCTTATAGTAATCAAGACATAACTCCACTGAAGATTGCTAGACCAGACAAAGAAATACCAGGATCCTTCTTCTTAAAATGTAAATAGTAAGTAAGGCAACCACCTTATCAAAGTGAAGTCTGCAAAAGATGATGGTTGTTTAACAAGTCACTGGGGGAATATTTTGGAATTGAAGCACTAACATCACAGCAACTAGACAGTGTATATTTATATAAACATCTTGTCAAATGTAAATATATTTTTCCCAGTAGACACAGTGGGAAGTATACTTTACTCTAGGTCATTTCTAATAGAAAAAGTAACAAAATAGCTTCTAGATTAAAAATCCTTGGAAAAGTTGCTTTCTTTGCACAGAGTCTTACAAAATAATGCCAGCATCCTAAAGACAGAATTGGGTAGAAAATGAAATAAAATTGTAACAAAAGATCAGTGGGGAATTAGTGATAAAATCAGCAGGAAATCCATAGTGCACCGAACAATAGTTCAACCAGCTGACTACTGATAAACAGGGGGCGGGGGAAGCCAAGCACTTGATAAAAAGCAGTAGGAAAATGGAAAGCACCAGCAGGAGATGGTGGAAGCTGCCAGGGGGTCCATTGAGAAGTTAATTGAAGCAACAAGCTGAGAGCTCTGGAAGTCAGAGAGCAGCCTCATGGAGACAGATGGAGAACAGCAGCAAGAAGGAACTGATGTACCAGGAACGAAAAGAGAACAGACAACGAAATGAAGGAAGAAATTGCAATCAGAGCCAAGACTTGGATAATTCTCGGCCATCCAGAGGGCTACAGATGTAACAGCTTAGCAAAAAAACAAAACAAAACAAAAAAAACCAGCCACATGTCAGATGTAAGGTAAAATGTGCATTTGAATTACGTGGAAAAATGTTTTTACATTATATATTTATCTTAATAGTTTATTTAAATCGAATTCTTCATTTAAAACACACACACACACACACACACACACACACACACACACACATACACACACACAACCTCAAGCTCCAACAAATTACTTTGGGTTAGTACAGTGCAGAAAAATAATTGATAATGACATAATGGCCCATTAAGTTAATAATAAATTATGGACACTGAAGTTTAAGACTTTGAATTTGGAAGACATGATTTTGTTGCATAAAATGAAAGATGAGCTTTTCTACTCTCAGATTCTTGGAAGAAACTAAACTTACAAATAGGTTACTCTTACTCTGTAAGTTATCTGTGAAACATACTTCCTAGTACAATGAGTTAGCACCCAGAAGAGTTTACTCCTGGATACTGTACGTGATAAGGCACACGCGACATTGAAAAACCATGACAGGTCAGACTCCACAGAAAGGATCCTTAAAGAACCATTTCTTTTTGGTTCCCACTACAGAAAGTAGACACATTAGGAACAAAGATGAGCAGAAGAGATTATCTGGGCAAGCTCGGCTGAAAACAGGTAACTTCCCTTTCTGAATGATTATATTGAAAAAACAAATAATCACAAAATATATTGAAGGGTATGCACCACATGCTTCTTTCTAAGTGGTGAATTTTTAGAGCTAATTTCTTTTTTAGGGTTTTTAAATGTGATTTCTGACTAGCAAACAGGAAACTAGTATTAGCGTCAGCACTACAAAATACTAAGTGTAATTGAAGAGTTGTGTATAATTTCACTTCTTTGATAAGATAAAAAATAAGAGTATTTAGGAAGATTCTCATCATTCATTACACAAACGACTTCATCTTTGCATTTTTAACTTATTTATCAAAAATTTAGCAACTTCTCTCAAGACACAGTGTGTATACTTAGTGATAAAAGAATTAAGAAAGAGACAAAGTTAATTAGGCAAAGTTAATTAGACAAAATGAATGGCATTTAGAGCTAAAGAAGAGAATTAAATATTTGCAAGAAGAATGCAGTAGAATCAGCAATTAGATGTGGAAATACCTCATTCTTAAAAGAATATTCATTTTTATGAATATGAATTACTTAATGTACATAAAATACTATGAAAAATTCAAGTACAAAGCAGCATAATATCAATTTTACCAGAAAATTCTAATAAACACAGAATTCTTGACTTTACTGACTTATTTTCAAATATAAGACTGTTAACTGTTATCATTTTAGGATATAAGCCCTAGAAAAATTTGATGAAAGATTAACAGTGTAGAAAAGGTCACCCTTTTCTCATAGTATAAGCTAAATTCCCAAAAAGTATAAGCATTCAAATAGCTTGGCTCATATAGTCAGAAATGAATTTTGTATAATTTATATGGAATCCAATTTTTAATTTACATTTATGTTAAGCTGGTTTGAATGAATTTTTTAACTCATAAAAAGTCAAATACAAAAACAATGTACATTAAATATTTTTAAAACTATCTGCTGTGACTCTTCCTATAATGTGTTCATTCGAATTTGACTCTTGTACGAGCTGACGTCATTTTCTGCTGTTGTCTGCTTTTTAAAACTATTTATTAAACATGTATTAATTTTCAAGAATTTTTATTATATTTGTGTGTAATTGTATTTATTCCTTAATGTAGGTTTTATTACTTCCATTTTGTAAATGAGGAAGAAGTTTAGAATTAGAATACGTCAGAAACTCACATGCACAAGGCCAAAACAATTAAATAAAATTGTATCATTGATAAAATGCAAGAAACTAAGACTTTTATAGTGTTTTATAAGCAGCAATTTTCAGAATAAACTAAAATTCAATAGTATTATTGGAAAGAATCTTTTAAATATACTTCTGAAAAGAATATGTTTTATATTCAGGTTTTATTCTCAATCTTTTATTCATTTCTTGAGCACTGATAAACTGAAAAAAAGGTGGAGAGAGAAAATAACTCTAATAACTGTTAACCATATGAAATAGTATAAGAAAACTGGACCTGTGTTAAAAGACCTGAGCTGAAATTTTAGCCTTTTCACTAATTTAGTTTGAGGAAACCAAATATCCTTCTAAAACCTCAATTTGCTCCCTTGAAAAACAGGGTAACAGCACTGAACCATCTACCAGACAGTTTTTATGAGGTTCAAATGAGATTCTTCTAACTAACGCCGTTTGCAAAGCTATAAGTTGCTATCTTCACATAAATTAAAATTTGATTATCAATGTCCCTATTTTCTATATACCCACATTTGTACATTCAACTCTTTTTGAGTTTTTATTTAAAATATTTAGCATTATCTTATGAGACATTTATTTTACTCTATGCTAAGGAAACTGAAAGAAAAAAAATAATTGTGTGGTGAATAAAAATAGCTCTTATTTTGATTTCTATTTCTAACTTTTAAGAAATTGAGCAGTGAACAACATTTTAGAAAATACAAAAGCTTTCAAGCCTCCCGTGGAATGAATGGTGCTGGAAGGAAGGGGGCCTTGAATTGTGCAAGGGAAGAAAACACAGAGCTCCCTGTATTCTGTTCTTACAGAGCCTAATGGTCAGAGACATATAAGCCATAGGAAAATTTAGAATGTGTATTTTCAAAATCCTCAAACACACACACACACACACACACACACACACACACTACACACACTACACACACATATATGCCATAAATGAAAAATTAAAATAAAGGAATATAGAATGCAAGTAGCCATTTTCACCAGGGCTTGGTGGAAACATGTATAAACACATTTTAAAACTCAAATATATTACATTTTGTTACTCAGGAAATGTTCCAAACATCTACGGATCAAGGTTATTTTCTAAATAGTTGTGACAATTAAATTAGCAATAAATCCCTGAAAATATATCTCTCATACTAAAAAATATGAATTAACTTGAATCAACTTATTCAGAAATTTTAAAAATTATATTGTAAAATACAAACTGATAAATACATTAAAACCAAATCTTTTATATAGAAATTAGATTAAAATTGTTATAAAAAAACATATGTTTTTTTGCCCCAAATACAGTAAATCTAAAATGTATCATCTTGAAAACAAGTAAATACGTATCTAAAGGACACTGACTTGTCTCAATCATGAAATGAAAAATAATTTAACAGATAATTCAAAAAGTCATTTTTATTGTAGTTAATTAAATAAAAGTAGAGTTTTATAGTTTAAAAATCAATTATGTCAGCGTCCCTTTAGTAGTTTCATAATTATACACAATTCTAGACCCATATAAAAATTTGGACTTCATTTGTTTAGCAATAAACTGTCATTAACTGTAATGAACAAGTCATTACCTAAGAGCCAAGAACCTACCTTGAACTCTCCCTATATTTAACATGAGATTCTAGGCCAACACATATACGCATAATTATCATATGGATTCTGTGCTTGAGGATTGAAGGGTGTAAACACAAAGGAGATAGGCACTTAAATCCATCAGAAGGTGAGGAAATTAAGAGAAGAAAGAGAGATAGGAATGTTTTGTGAGAGCTACAGTGATATGAGCAAGGATGTTTCATAGAGATGATGGCATTTGATCAAGGAGCTGCACATCAGAAAGGATTTCAGCGGTTGGAAATGTGTGGCTTCTAGGATAGGAGTAGGAATCTAGGCCAAAAAAAAAAAAAAATATATATATATATATATATATGTGTGTATATATATATGTTAAGGGCAGGAGGAGAAAGAAATTGCAGACAATTTGAGAAAATGCTGCTGCATTATCTGCTGTAACTGGGGAATGGTGATACATAGCTCAGGTCGGATGGGTGGAGGCTGGAGACACAGTGCCAGTGCCTGGAGACCACATCATCACTCTTCGGCCTCTAAACTCTTCCTACATGGAACTGAATGAGACTCGAAATGATATATTGCATGTGCGGCCAGACTAGAGGTCAAGGTCAGAACCAGGGAAAGGAGTTAGAAAAAAGTGTCAGGACTGATGACATAAGGGTTCAGGGCAAAATGAAACTGCAGGGTCTTTTGTTCAAAAAGCAGGGAAAACAAATGTACTTAATGTAAAGATATGTAATACCTCTTTCTTCCTTCTATTTTTTGACATGTCTTAGTATTTTTTTAATTTGCTTTCCAGCATCCACTCGCTGGGGTGTGCGTGGGGATACCAGTAGATACTGTGCTGATCTGCAACTTGGTGAGCCGTGTTACACCTCTGCCTGGGGTCCCCTCCTACCAGTCTCTGGGCAAGAGGAAGTCAATTCTCCCTTCCTGAGCCCTGCATCCCTAAGGGATTGCAACATCCATGCCATTTCAGGACAGGGACTAGGGAGAGGCCCACCCCTGACCAGCTGCCTATTGAACACTCCAGGCTGCTGCCCACTCAAGCCAGGGATGGCTGCCGTCATGCCTCGTCCTAAGATGCCATAGGGCAGGTGCCCAACCCCGACCTTCTCAGTGCCAGCAGTCAGTCCCTCAACCGAGACAGGGCAGCAGGGGTCACTGGACGGGAGGGG
>CAUYQG010113862.1:0-25714 GCA_963574415.1 Tarsius wallacei
TGGTAGCGCGCGCCTGTAGCTCCAGCTACTTGGAAGGCTGAGGCGGAAGGATCACCGGAGCCCAGCAGGTCGAGGCTGCGGTGGCCGGGAGCGGCCACTGCACTCCAGTCTGGGTGACAGAGTGAGACTCCAACTCAAAAATAATAATAATAATAATAATAATAATACTGTGATGCATATACTTTTGCGTAAATCTTTGTCTGCTTATCAGATTTCAATTTAGGATAGATTTCTGGAAAAGGAAACACGGAATCAAAGTGTTGTCATTTTTCTATAGCTCTTAATATGGATTAGATAATTGAGTCTAGAAGTATATCAATGTCTAAGTCCACCAGCTGTGACAGTGCTTATGTGATTTTACTAGCTGACACATAATATCATCTTTAAAATATTCATTTTCTAGTTAGAAAAAAGAGTAACTGGTTATGAAAGGTTTAGTGTGGCAGTGATTGCTAGGCTGTGAAATTAACCAGATTTATAGTTGAGAAGACTTTGCACAGCATCTTCTTTAAAATGGGGAAATATACTTGCCTCATAAGGGTGGTGCATGGAATTGATTTTTTTTATGTAACTATCTAATTTAGTACCTAGTATGTAATAAATACTCCATGAATGATCATTGTTTAAATGGATTTATTTTATTGAATTATGTATATTATTAATTGCATGTATTCATAATGTGGTTGAAAATTTCTATATAAACTTATCAAACATGTCATTTGCCTTTACTAGTCTTCTTCTTAATACCAATTTTAATAAAGTCATCATATATCAAGATTGTAAATGTGTTGTTAAACTGCAAAGAGATCATCATTTTTATTTGCCTTTTTGTCTATTATATCATTGGGATATGGAGTTTTGAATCTTATGCTGTCAAATGTTCTAATTTTTCCTTTGAAGTTTCTTCTATTGCTTTTACACTAAAAGCTTTTCTTTGCCAGATTAAATGAACTTTCACTTTTTAATTGCTGCTGTTTTTTAAATTTTGTTGGCTAAAAACCTAACTAGAAGAGCAGCTAAAGTCATCCCTACAACAGAGGAAATGTTTGTGTGGGGGTGAACTTATGCATATTTGGATTACTGGAACATTTTTAGGAAAGAGGAACAAGAAATTGAGTTTTCTCTTTCTTCTGTTTGGAGTTGTTAATATTTATTATTATCTCCTTTGCATCTTTCTGAGAATAGGTAATGCTGAAAATTTACTATACATTTTTCTATAAAGAGGTGATGACATCAAATTATTTTGGAATGTATTTTTATTTTTTATCATCACTTAATGGATCTTTTTTAGTGCTATAAATAGAAGACAAGTGAACACTGATTGACCTTAAAGAATACAATAACAGGATATTTTTTAAGGGACTAAGGAGAATATAATCACATTTACATAGGAATTTGAGGGTTTCAATATTTTTAGAGCTTCTGTAATGAAATCAAATGGTACCACTGAGATCGACTAATAGAAAAGGTCATCAAGGTTCCAAGGAGAGAGCTGTTAATTGAAAGAAAGAGGTCGCTAAAGATGACCCAGGGCTTGTTTCCAAGGTTCAGAGCTCAAGAGGGAGAGGCTGGTCACTTGGGGTACAGAATGTGCTGAGCTATTCCCTTTTGAACTTTTTCCTCAGCATTGTGACTGCACTTTGAGAATAATAACTCTATATGTAAGTAAAACAAAACAAAAAAGCTGAATCACTTGGAACACAGAATTGCTTATCAATAAAGAAGAGTTGGAGTTTTTATTAAGTGCAGCACACACAAAATTCAGATATTGGAATTATTATAAACAGATTATAACAAACATTGATGAAAATGAAAATGTAAATTTAAATAAAAAATAGAATCTCTGGATATATATTTTTGTTGAATGAATATATATGTATGTTATGGAAAAAATTATTATAAAATTAATAAATGCTTATAACAGAATAACATTAAAATAGTTCATAGAAAATATCTAGATTATTGGGTAGGAAGTACTTACACCAATATAGCACTTTAGGTATTGTCAGTTCACAGCATCTTTTTAGTATCTTGTAAACATGCTATTACAAATCTTTTTTTGGATTGATTACTCTACATGTTTTATTTTTCTTGACAAAATTTGTCCTTTCATTCTACAAGAAAAAATGAGAAACCAATCAAAAACTCATTACATAGGAAAATATGAGTGGGAGGAAAAGAAAACAAGCAAAGAAACAAAAATAAAAGATACAAATTTTAAAAAATTCCACCATAAATAAATATGCCCTTAATATTTCATAACAAAAAAACTACCTTGATGTGTTCTAATCATACACATGTGTGTGCACACAAACACAGAAGATTGTTCAAAATTTGCTAAAAATAAAATAGCAATAACAAACATCTCCCAAAGATAAAATAAATTACAAACTCCTGCATTCTTCCCCTCTTATTTCAAAATGCTTTTGTTTGGAGTCAAGTAATGTGCTGGCAAGTCCAGTGACAGTTGGGTTAGGCTGAAAAAATGGCCTACAAGACTGGATGATTACCTGCATACAAGGGGACTAACAAATAAGCGAATATATTGAAGACAATGGGAGCCGGGCTTCTGACTGTTAAAAATTATAATTCAGAAAAGGATAAAAACTGGAATAAACCTTGTGATGTTTAATTGGGATTGAAAATAGAGGGAGAGGAACCCCCAAAAGTTTTATTTATACTAAAATTGTATTTTTAATTTTTATTTATACAAATTTGTGTCTAAACCTCAGTCACCTTCAAAGTCCTTGCTGTTTGATGCAATACACCTATCGACATGCTTTTCCACTACTCAAAACGTTTTTGAACTGGTCAATAGTGACGTGTTTGAGTACTTCTGCCATTTGTTGGTTTGCCTCTTCCACACTGGCATCACTTCTCCCATTAAGGACTTTTTTCATCCGAGAAACAGACAAACAAGAAGTCATTTGGGGTGAGATGAAGCGAATAGGGAGTAAAAGGGTTATGCAGTTTTTGGTCAAAAACTGCTGAACACTCAATCACCCATCATGAAATGGGCAAGCACGTTGAAAGAATCCACCCCCAAAATTTCACTTGAAGCTGAATGCAGCCTCTTACAACAAGGCTAGCTGGTACATGGATGCCAGTGTTCTCCTAGAACACTTACCTAGTGGGAGAAGCCTGTACTACAAGGGGTCAGCCCTCCAAAAGATCATTCTGTTTTTTGGGGGGGGAAACACCCATATTAGGTGTAAACTCAAGATCTTCATGAACATAGATAGGTGGTAATAGAAATAAACGTATGTGTGTGTGTGTGTGTGTGTGTGTATTGGCATGTATGTGTGATAGAGAGAAAGGGTAGAGGAGAGAGAAAGAGAGAGATGCATACACATATTTACACCTCATTCCCCAGAGATGTTCTAGAAGCAATTATGTCCCTTTATCAAAAGCAGACCTAGCATTAGATTTTGAGTTTGAAGCACTATTTCCTTTAAGATATCCTCTAAGGATACCTTGGAGAAATAAGTTAGTCCAGGGATGAAATATGGAAATTAAAAATGAGCCTAGAACATCTTATTTCCATAGAAAAAAACGCCAAGAAAATAAAAGGCAAAGAACAGAACACAGTAGTCAGTGTGAATTATTTTCTGCTGGTCAAGTGTGAGACAATTTATAAATCCAAGCAGAACAATAATGCCAGTTTGTATTCCTTTGAGTAAAACAGATTCGGCAAGCCACACTTGCATAAAAGAATTAATATATAAATAAGGTAGAAGGAAAAGTTCTGTCTTATACTGGAATATTTTCTCATAAATGCAAAAAGAATGGAGTTAAATTAAATAGCTTTTAGCAACCATCAAAAGAGTGATCAAGTGAAGCAAGAATCATGAATGGATGCCAAAACTGGTGGCTAAGTTTGAAGGGGGACAGAATATTTACAAATTGCAAACTATTTCTCTACCAAAATATTTATCATATATTAATTAACACATGAAAATATTTCCTAACTTTCAGTAAAAACACCTGGCAGACATAGTTTTAACTGCTTGCTAAATGTTAACATCACCAGTTGGGAAACAAAACAACATCATGTGTCTCCTGGTAGGACTCACTGAGAATGACTCAACACAACTTGTTATTCCTGCCAGAAATGTAGAAGTTGAGAAGCAGCATCAGGCAAACAAACTGATGTCCAGATTGTGAAAGATGAAAAGGGACTGAGAAAAAATCCCTAATGAAGACAGCTAAGGAGACACCAAAACTAAATAGATGTGATTTTGGATTGCATATCAAACACAAAGGAAATTACTGAGGCAGTGCAAAATTTCAATATGAATTGGGATTGGAGGCAACATAGTATCAATGTTAACATATTGTTTTTGATGTTTTATTCTGGTAACGTGGAGAAATATTCTTATTTTTTTTAATGCAGCAAGGATAATGGGGGACACCATGTCTCTAACTTATTTTCAAATGATTCAAACATTTGGGAGAAAGAAAGGGATTCAGATATTTGAGAGATAGGGAGAGAGAGAGAGAGAGAGAGAAAATGAAAATTTTAAAATCAGAAAATATAGTTAAAATGTATATATTAGTCCTTTATACCATTTGTGAAATTTTTCTCAAAGTTTTAATGTATTTCAAAATAAAAGGTTTTAAAGAGTACAATGAGACTCCACTATATTTGATACTACTTGAATAGCTAAAACTTAAAAGATTGAAAACATCAAATGTGGCTTAGGGTGTGGAACAAAAGAAATCCTCTTAGTTTGTTCATGAAAATATAGAATTCTGTAAACATTCTGGGAACTGTTTGACATTTTTTCATAAAGTTACATATCCATATCTTTGTTCAGGAATTCTTCAGCTAGGTATTTACCTTAGAGAAGTAGAAATAAAAAGGCATGTTCAAAAGCATTTGTACCAGCTTTATTCATAAAAACCAGTGCTGATTTGCCAGGTCAAATCACTGTGACGGGTGTAATATTTTGCCTTGTTTGAAATCTAAATAGTCTTCTAAAGTTTCATAGATATTGGAAAGAAAAGACGAGGCCTCCTGATCAAAAGAAAATATAATATAATTTATTACTCACAGCAGTAGCCTAAGGCATAATAACATCTGAGTTAAGTGCCAATTCCTACAGAGTAGTATGATGGGACAGAATGTTGTCTGCACAAGCAGTGAGGATGAATTACAGAAGAAATGAGACTAGGAGGCCTGATCTTTTACTGGACTGCTGGCAAACTTATTCACCTTCCCTTCTGGAGAAAGTCATTATCTTTATTATTCTACAACAAAAGTAAACCTTCAAGGTAGAAAGGAAATCATTTCTGTATATTTACGGTGAAAAGTAAATGAAACAGCTCCGGGTGGAATCAATGTGTCTATTTTTATGAGAATTTTTGTCTATTTTTATGGGAATTTTCTTATACAAACATTTTTTAAAGACAATTCAAAACAAATTGACCATTAATGACTAGATACATTAAAAATGTGAGTGATTCGAATGTTTATCGCAGCATTGTTCACAATAGCAAGAACCTGGAACCAACCATGCTGTCCATCAAAAGAGGACTGGATTTTTAAAATGTGGTACATATACACAATGAAATACTTCGCAGCCATAAAAAAGAACAAAATCACGAATTTCACAGCAACCTGGATGGAACTAGCGTCTACAATACTGAATGACCTCTCACAGAAACAAAGATCTGAGCATCACATGTTCTCACTCATATAGTGGACCATGAGCATCTATCATAATACTATAAGAAAAGGACTGACAGTGGTGGGGAACTATGGGAGAGGGGTAGGGAGGGGAAGGGAGGTGGGACTAACGGTAGTCAATATCTGTCTGGGGACGAGGAGATACCCCTTATTAACAAGGGTGCCTGAACAATGCACATTTGTATACCTAACCCTTAACTGTACCCCACAATTTTATTTTTAAAAACGTTTTAAAAAAGAAAGAAAGAAAGAAAGAAAAAGCTTCCACTGTTTTCTTTACCACTGTGCTTACATGGAAGTCACAACAAATACATGCTGAATTAATAAATGAATCTCTTCTGATTTGTAGAAGTTAAAATGTATGTATGTGTGTGTGTGTATGTGTGTGTGTGTGTGTGTGAAGTATATGTTGTCTCTGACTCATTAAAGGCTATGAGTATGGAGGAAATTAGATTGTATTCTCTTCTCAGAAAGTTAATGTGTTTTTCCTCTGTGTTCTTCCTACTATCATGGTCCCAGGGAAAAGAGCAGGATAAATATATTTCTAGAAAGAAGATATGATGTAGCGGAGACTATTGCTGCACAGAAAGTGAGGGAAAAGTCCATCCTTCTTGGTCCAAGACGATTGTGAAGAAGAGAAGGGAGACAGTGAAGAAATCAGGTACGAGCATGCCCAATTCACTCACTGCACCCTGCTCCCACCCCAGCGGAGAGCATGAAAATTCTGAGAATAAAGGAAGTTGTCCCTCGTTTCTTATTTGATATTCTGAGAAGAGACCAGTTCATGGAGTAATACTCTTACCCTCTCTACACCAGTCTGTGAGTCAAAATAAACTTGTGGCTGTAGTGGTGTGTTTAGGAGAAGCAAAGCTTGAAATTAATACCTAGGATGCCATTTTGTTTTCTATGCCTTCAAACATATCTACGAATTCCAGGTTGCCCTGCGGTGGGACACAAAAGGAAGGTGATGGTGCTTCGAGCTGGTGAGATTACTGGGAAGTCATTACAGGGATGGTGAAGAGGCTCTGGCACCACAGCCTGCCGAGGAGGGCTAAAGATCAAATGAAAATCATTCCCAGACCTCAGAGATAAACAGAACAAGCCAAAGTGGAGGGATAATGAGTTACCTGAGAGGACAGCAGATCCTTGCTATGCCAAGAAGGAAAAGACCACAAATCTACCAGTTGCAGATTTCAATAGTAGATGCCAGGAGGGAGAGAAGTGACCAGCAGAATAATTAGGCCATCACCGCAGAAGCCAACTACAACTCACGTGCTAATCCATGACCTCTTCTCCTGCTAGTACCAGGATATGGTGAATGATCTCACACATTCATTCGATATGGTGAATGATCTCACACATTCATTTAACCAGAGGTGATATCTGAGCCACTTAACCGTATGGCGCAGTAGGTGACACTGTCCATAGGATGGGTTAATTATTTTTTCCCCTTCCCCGAGGTCAGGAAGATTAATTTCTTGTATCAGTTTCAGATAATACAAACTTCATAGCTTTCCTTTCATCATCCGTTCTCTTGATATATTTGGAATTGATTTTTGTGTATGGTGTGAGGTAGGAATCTAACTTGATATTTTTTCTATCGTTGACCCATAAAACTTTCACAAGTTCCTAGGCTTTTCTCCACGGCTCTCAAAAGTATGGCAAAGGGTGAGGTTTCCTAAAATGATGTGGGTTTGGCAGCAGGTCAGTGGCCATTTGTATATATGGATCATTTATAAGTCAGGTGTTTTTGACTTGGATGCTTCATGCCTCTCCTTCGATGACTGCTCCATGCTTAACCTTTCCATCTTTAGGCCCTAAGTTTTATAGGTTGACAGACTAAGTCAGGTACGTTGGCTGGTGTCATTACACCAGGAAATATCATTTTTCCAAGTTCCTCAGTGGAACCAAAATAGAAAATAGTTCTAATGAATGATATGACACATTTGCTTTCCCACATTATTTTGGTAGAAGGAAAGCCCAAGGCAGAAAAACTGTATCAGCAAGGGTGAAACGAAATCTCTAAGAGCCTGCCACTCTTAGGAAGTTCTTTGCACAGAAACCATACATTTTGTTACTAAACAATAAGCATTTGCTCAGCCTCTATGAAATGAATTTCAAGTTTACAAAGCTCTAAAAAATAGCAAAATCCCTAGTTCTCCGCAATAGGCACACCAGAGTTTCACTCAATTTGTTGCTCATCGTTTTGGCCTATAAACTCAAATACTTATTAACGCTGTAAATATGCCTTTTTACTGGCTGCCTGACAGCTCCCATGCTTTCTGTGCTGTCTCCTTAAACATTTATGAGCGTTCATGAATATGCAAATACACAATCTAATGTCTGCAAATGGTTGCAAGTACAAATGCTATGTTAATATTTCATACAGTGATGGGAGCAAATCAACAATCATAAATTTTGAACAAATATGTTGCCTCATTAATAACTAATGAGGCAGCGCATAGAGCTGAGAATTTGGCATTTAATCCTAAAAGTGGTGTTTAAACAGTGTCTATCAGGCAAGGCCACTGCTGGCAAACATTTCACTAAGGTTTGCTCCTTTCAGGGTAGCTTCTGTTCGGGGGAGGGGATAGGTATTTGAGAAGAGAGTGATCCATAATTGTTGTTTTTAAAAAAATGAAACTCTATTATTACGTGGTAGAAATCAGAATAATTCTTATGACTCATGGATTTCCTAAAAGTGAACCTTAGGCACAAAGAATGTGTTTGACTTGGTGTTCCCACTTTCCTGAGGGCTGATGAAGATCAACAAAGGAGAGCTTAAATTCTTAGTAGACACAGAAATGCAGACACCCAGGGAATCTGAAGGGCTAAACTCTTTTGCCTCTTGTGAGAGTCTAAGAAGTGAAATGATTTGCCTGTACAAGCAGGGCCTATTCTAGGACTCACAGTTTTTGGTTCATGATCCCAACCCTTCCACATTTTGCCATGCTGCTACCTCTTTGGGGAACCAATTTTTTCAAGGAACCAAGTTCCTTAGTCCATAGATTACTAAAGCTAAAACTCACATTGACTAAATATCTGAAAGATGATGTCAGATATTTGGGATAGAGTAAAATATCTGTAACAGGCTCAGAAGTCATTTTCGAACCCCGAGTGTCAACGTGTTCATTTACAACTTGGATCTCCAACTCCAGTTTTTGAAAACTCTCAGGGGACTCCTCCTTGATGAGATGCAAGACGCTTAGGACATTTTTAGCTTTGCTGAATTATCACAAAGAATGTCAGTGACCATTCTGAAGGCCTATAGGATTAGGACGCATAGTAGATTGGATAAGCTAGTATTGACCATATGATATATCCTGGACGGTTTTCTTCAAAAATAATTTATTGATGTGGGCCTAATGATTCATCTTTGTTTCTCTTCATGGAAATCACCACCATACTTTTAGTGGTATCAGTATTTTCCCGTTTTCAAAGTGCTTTTTATTATCATTTTATTTTATCTTCATAAACTGCCCTTAAGTAGGTATGATTCTCCACATTTTACAGATGAGAAACTCCATCTCAGAGAAATTGTTACCTGCTCAAAAATAAAACAAAATAAAATCTGATTATTTGAAGGTGTCAAAGTTGGCGTTTATTATTATGGATATCCATCTTTATAAAATACTATATTAAAAATATTCTTGCCTTTTAAAAATAGGTTCCTCTGTCGTTGATGTACTGGGACTGATTTATTTTCATCTTTTTTATTCAGATTCTATTTTTGGTTAGCCTGGTTCTCCTCATTCCTCAAATTTCTATCCATATAGAAAATAAAGCATTTAGAGATTAGCAATAATTTCTCTGATTATACATTTCCTGCTGAGGGGTAGTAATGCATTAAAACATGCTTAGTGAGGATCCTTGTGGTGACAGAAATATTCTGTATATTGACTATGCAGGTGATTTTAGGAGTGTACATGCCATAAAAGGGCATAGAACTGAATACATACACACTCACGCACATTAGTGCATGCACAACAAGCGAAATCCAAAGAAGATTGGCGGGTTGTATCAAAGCTAATTTCCTGGTTGTGACAGTTTACTCTATTTACACAAGGTGTTACCATTGAGGGAAACTGAGCAAAAGATGCATGGGCTCTCTCTGTAACACTCCTTAGAATTACGTGTGCATGTATGGTTATCTCAAAATGAAACTACAATTTAGAGAAGCTACAGTTCAAATACAAGTAAAAAGCCCTTTGTGGTTATTAACATTAAACTGTAGACACAGTCCTTGAGGACCCCTTGGACGCAGAGGAGCATAACGGGTATTTCAGTACGCGTTAGGGCTCTCGCTGTGAGTCGTGATACCTGTGGGCGGGCAGATGGAGAGACGGTTAGGCTTGGGAACCCAGACACGAACTGAACACTTCCATTTCCTAGCAATGTGATGTTGAGCGAGTCACTTTCTGCTTTATAAAATGCTAAGTATTATAAAATACTATGATGAGATTCACATAAAGCTAGCTCTTAGTATGCAGTAAGACACCACCTCCCTTATCTCCACCACGCTTTCAACATTATCTCACTCATCACAACCACGGTAGATTCCTCTTATTTTCCTTTAAAAATATTTTTTGCTTGCCTTTTCAAAATGAATGTTTAGTATGGAAAATTGAAGCATATACAAGAGAGACTATCTCAAGTTCAACAATTACACAGCTTCAACAATTGTCAATTCATATATACCCTCACCTTCCTCTTCATCCAGGACCACATCCTGCCCACTCCAACCTCTGTAACTGCTAATAATTTTAAGGCAAATCACCAACAGTATAGTATTTCTTCTTTAAACACTTCAGAATACATTTTTTTAAATTACAAAAATATATCGCAGTACCATTATTGCATCTAAAAATGGAACGATTCCTTAATATTATCCAATATTCAATGTTCGGATCTCCCTGATGTCTCATGATTTTTTAAAATAAATTGTTTGTTAAAATCATTATAAAATGAGGTCAGAGCAGGTATTTCTAACGCAAGCTTTTTTCTGCTGATCCAGCAATGGTTTCAGAATCTTTCTCAACACAGCACTGCAGATGACCCTTGCCCCAAAGTCAGAGTTGTCATATGGGGGAATTGAAACCCATTGACTTTTCCTGGACTCAAGTTCCTGATAAGTCCACTTAGGCAGTTGTTCCTAATTGATTTTTAAGTCATTACTGAGAAGGTGATAAAAGTGGATGACTCTTTCTCTGATGATTGATCTTCATTTTTGTCAGAACTCATCATACTTTTGATACAGGCTTCTGTTCTATGTAAGGGGTTAAGACAAGGACCGTTGGCATCTCACCGACCCGAGTTTGAACTGAAGTCTCATCACTTACCAGCTGCGTGACTTAAAAATGATCTTGATGCTCTCAAGCCTTAGCTACCTCATCTTCTATTTTTTATTGTGTGGTGTGTGTGTGTGTGTGTGTGTGTGTGTGTGTGTTTGTGAAAGCAGGATTTATTGAGAGGACAGAAAAGCTCCCACAGCGGGAGGGACCCAAAAGGGATGTCCAACCTCGTCTATTAAATGGAGATGAAAGAAAACCTAGCTCTAAGGACTGTGGTAAAGATGAAATGAACTACTTTAAGAAACGGATAGTCATTATAAGCAATTGCTAATAATGAAAAATAATTAGCACAATAACCAACAACGAGTTCGTATTTATCATTTATATTTCCATTCCGTTGCTACTATACTATCTTAGACTGTGACTATAGCATCATTTTGGAAGCCAAAATGATAATACTGGAAATCTTCACGTGTCTAAAGATCCAGTTTCCGGAAACCTCAGCCATTCTAAACACAGTCATCATTTTTTAAATTGTGGAAAATTTTTTAGAAATCTTGACTGGTTGGGAAAGCAAATTTATTAAGGCAAAAGGAAAAGAATGTTGCTACCCTTACCTTGAGCACTGGATTAAGAAACAGAACAACACATCAAAGCTGGCAGTGAGAAAGAAAAGAGGAAAAAAATCAAAAACCAAAAACCAGACTCCTTTAGGGTAGGGAAGAATAGGGCTGTAATATCCTCTGAGAGCTGCCCATATTACAGAAGATCCTAGAAAAGTATTCCTAGGGCTTCCCAACGAGGTATTAAATATATCTTCATCCATAGTGATCAAGAAAAGAGTTACATACAGTCATCCTTCCTTATCCGTGGGAGACACATTTCAAGATCCCCAGTGGGGTCCTGAAACCACTGGCAAGTCCTGAACTCCACACACACTATGTTCTTTCCACATGTGCATACCTATGATTGAGCTTAACTTACCGATGGGACACACTAACAAATGAAAAACAACAGCTAATACTAAATAGAACAATTACCATGATATAGTGTAATAAAAGTTATGTGACTGTGGCCTTTTTTCTCCCTCTCTCAAACATCGTATGTAATATTTTTGGACCACAGTTGCCTGTGGGTAGCAGAAACCCCCAAAAGTGAAACCTCTGACAGAGAGGGGGCTACCGTGTTACTTTTAAGCAGGATTTCCACCCAACAAGAGAGTAAGCAGTAAGGTATTTCTCCGTGGAGGACAACACCACACACGCAAAAAGGGAGCAACACTTCTCATTTAGATAAATATTTTTCAGAGTGCTTCAAAAACCATGTTGCATCTATTTTTAGCACTTTCTGGCACCTTGCCAGTTGCAGGAATCACACTGGATAGAATCTGGTGCTATCTATCGCGGGTCTGAGGAGTGGTTTCACACTCAAGAAACTCTGTCTTTATGTCCTATTATGAGTGGCTGTCTTCTTTAAATGCGGTCACTCAACATCTTCTGTAGTTTTCCATTTCCAAAATCCTCTGGGGTAGAGAACGAAGCCATGCTTGGCCCCTGGGCAGAGCAAAGTTATGAAAGAAGGAAAACAACTCAGAGCCAGGAAAGGACAGGAGATTCTTCTAGAGCCAAGATCACAGCTTAGTCCCATTTTACCTGAAAACTGAGTCTGGGCCACCGGGTCTCACTTGCCTCAGTGGAGTGGAACAGAGAGGAAGGAGACTGAGTTGGGTGAAGTCAAGATCAAACCTTCTCTTGGACCCGACATTGCCCAGGAATCTTGAAAACAGATTGTGTTTGGAAGGCAGGGTGTCTAAGCCAAGAGCCGCCTAAACCAGTCCAGGCCAGGGAGCCAGCCAATCTGTACTGGATTTTTTTTTTTTTTCCCTCCTCGTTAATGATGTTGTTTGTGACTCTGGACTGACATAAGGGCTGGTGGGTGGCCACAAGAGATAGAGAATGAGAGAGCTTTGGGATTTTTCATATCTGCGTGAGAAAGAGGACAAACTGCGGTCCCAGAGGTAGTAAACGGATAGCATTTTCCTGAGGGCATAGACCGACCTTCTACCTGGGGGTTGAGTTGGGGGAGTACGTTCAGAAATATCACAGACTTTATGAAACCACGGGGTTGAACAGCGCCGGCAAAGACTTGTGTCATCCTGCCCTTATAATTTGAGGTCTTATTTTGAAACTGTAGAGTCCAAAACCTTCCACCCCGGCCCTCCCCAAAGCTACCTCGGCCTTACAGTGATGCCTGAAGCTGACCACGTACTCAACACTTCTCTCAGGAGAGGAGTGAACTGAAAAGAATAGCAAACAGCAACAAAAAGAGCATCTCTTTTCTCTTTGATTCTTCCTTCTGTTTCAAACCTTCTCTTTGCTTCCACAAGACTCCAATTAATCGACTTTAAATTGGAATCTGAATTGCTCAATTCTTCCCTTAGCTGTGAAGCATCAGCTCGTTCTGGCCCTTGAAGTCTGAGAAAGTTTTTCTGTGGCCAGGCTAAACCTGTGTGTGTTTTGCAAGAGGTATTTTTGCCTTCTCCAACGAAACAAAATCAAACCGAAAAACCACAGCACAAAATGATTACTGTAGAAAGTATGAAAATTATCCTTAAGTTAGCAGCCAGGCAGCCGATAAGGAGGAATTTCCTAAGGGAAAATGATCCAGAGGGCACCCACTGCTGTTTTATAAACCAGATGGTGCCTTTGGGGGCCAGGAAGCCCCAATTTATCTGTTGTAGCTGAACTTCCTAAGAAGCACATTAGTGACCTAAAAAAAAGAATAGATTCAACTTCCAGAGTTCCTTTCTTATGTATAATTAGTTAGGGGGCAACTGAAAAGGAAGACTCCAGAACCACACGTGAAGAGTGTGTAAGCAAGATTCACCCCCCGCCCCGACATGCCTGACCACGTTCCCTGTCTTTCCCCCCATAATGCTTTCCTCCCCTCACCCGCTGAGCCAAATCCCTGAAGCCCTCTCCTCCTTCTCATCCAGGCTGCTTCTCTGACCATCCCAAGCAGGATAACAAAGTTTTGGCGAAACGTGGAGCCCGTCCAACTGACCACGGTTGGCAAGTTGGCTTCTCTGCCTACCAGGCACTTTCCCTGGATGGAGTTATTTCTACTTCGTGAGCCTGCTGCCTTATTTGTCAAACGGGACCGGCAAGGACCCCCTCAATGGGTCACTATACTTGTTAAATTGGAATGTAGTGAGTGATTATGAGCTAATAGTACTAATAGTAGTCATTATTATGGATCGCAGTGACAACAGCAGGACAGATCCCTTAGCATACTCAAGAGGGATGCTCAAAACAATTAATAAAAGTCTGGGCATAGAAGGCACCAGCCCATCAGAACAGAGGTTCCCGCTGTGCCCTGCATTAACCCCTCAGTTGCTGGATTGCGGGGATGATGGGCAGATGGCTGAAGGGGGGCTTGAAGGGATCTGGAGAGTAGGTTGGAGACCTCAGCAGGCTTCAAGCACTGGTTATATACTACCAAAAGGAGAAGTATTGAAGTATTTTAATTGCAAGTAGCCTTGCAGAAGTGAACAAAGATTAAATATGAACCCTGCGTTGAATGCCCGGTGCTATTACTTATCACGCTATCTGCACACGACATATTCTCTAGTAGATTACAAGCTCATAATTGAATGTTGAAACTAAATCTTGCGCTTCTGGCTTCTCCAAATAATAGAGCCAGTTATCAGAGGTGCTCAAGAAACCTTTGCTGTTTGGTTGTCAAATAGAAGATATTGTTATATATTATTTCTATGTATCACTCATATTTTGACAACTTCTTAAAAGGGATTTGTGGTGATTTAGCACACAGGACAATGCATGTCTCGAAATCGCATTAGGTCAAGGGCAATAACTAGTAATGAAATGTGGCAAGCCACACTGTAGTCTGTCTACTAAGGAGCCCAGGGCTTTATGACAACCAAAGCAGAAAGGGAAACTTCTTGTTGCACTGTGGTGGAGGAAGAAAATGGGACAAGAGAGTTCCAGGCAAAGGCATACAGGACACAAACTAAAACAAAGCGTACAGGACACACACGTTTCACTCTAAGAGGAAACAATTATTCTGATAATTGTATGAGAAGCTGTGAACACCATGATGGGCATCGTCTTCAAGAGCTGTCCCTCTCTCTCTCCACCTTTGCTCCAGAGCTCCTGAATCTCCTCACCCACGTGCCCTTGGTCCCAGCTACAGCTCAAGTCTTGGCGTGGTCTCTTCACCCTTGAGTCTCCCATCCCGGGGAGATTTTGCTGAGATGATCCCTCTGCCTGGAACTCTCTTTCCCCATTTTCTTCCTCCATCACACCGTCAAATTCACCACCTCCTTGACACCTGACTCTGTTGGGCTGGCTCTGTGACAGCTCCCATCCCACCCACAAACTAGGCTTCCTACGCCTGTTAGAGACAGAAACTCAGCAATCCGTTCAGGGAATTCATTCCTTCTGCCTTCTGTCTGCAGTTTCAAACTTTTAAGCTCCTCTCTGGTTTCAATTTCAGGGCCTGGTGTCTGGATTCTTTCTCTGGGAGTTCAGATGGAAAATTCATGTGAACAGACTGTTGGCTTTTCATTTGGCCTCTCCCCAAAGGGAAGGTGGACTTCTGGATCACCCCACTTTGTAACAGATACTACAGTTCCAGGACGGCATCGGCTTACCTCTGTGTGAGCTAGGAAAAATTGCTCAGAAGGAAAAGCAAACTTTGAGACGTTAGGGCTGCATGGGTCCATGGCCTTTTCTTCAGGCAAACAGTCCTTCTTGCCATGGCACATGGCAAGAGAGTGGAGCGTGGGGAGGTTTTCCCCTCTCCCTCTCTGCCTCTCTATCAGGCCCAAGTGCCAGTGGTCGCTATGTAAACTTCACATCCCTAGGTAAGCGCTCTAAGTTCCAGGTTCCTGAGGCAACTCCTCAGACTGGGCTCACAACAGGAAGCAACAAATATAAAGTCTTCCTTAGTTATGCCAAGTGAAATCTGAGACTCTTTCCTTTGAACTTAGCTAACAAACATTTGCACGAAGAGACACGCAACCCCTAATGTGAATCTATGTTTGCATGTCGGCCTCCCAGGATTGTGAGACCTGAGTCATCTGAATACTTCTAGAGCCTTTCATCTACCTATGACTGCTCCAAAAATTTCTTTTAAATGAATCAGTCGATGAATATACAGCAGAAAGCTTTAATGAGTCCCCACCGTTTTTCTTATTAACTCCATTACCCACAAATGGTCAACAGAACTGCGGTTGTGCTTAAAGTCCTTCTATTCACCAGACAAATGCTAGATGGGAGGCTCTGGACAGATTTTTTTTTGGGTAGAAGCTGGAGTCAAGTCTAGACAGGATATCCAGCTGATTGTGGGGTCAAGTTTTTGGCCAAAAAGAGAGAACGTCTCTTAACTGACAAGTTAATTAAAAATAAACCTTTGTGTAAGATTAAAATACAGCACTTAGAAGAGGATTTTAAAAACTCTGGGTTAAGTTTTCTTCCTCTTCCTGTGATTCATTACATGTCTCTAATTTCCCTTAAATCCGTGGGGCCGTAAGACCAGAGAAGTTGCTCACTTAGGGCCGAGACTCGAACAAGAGCTATCAGTGCCCAAGTCTGCAGTTGCTGTGTGCCCCAGTAGCTAGCTAGATCCAGGGTTTGCATGTCTATGAAAAAAGCATTACTTCCTGTGAGAGAAAGTTATATCGATAACTTCTCTAGGCTTTACCAGTCGAGAAAAAGAGAAGAGTTTCAGACTGTTTACACGAAGTACATTCAGGGTCTATTTCAGTCAAATCTGTCTCAATGCTTTTCTCAGAATGCAGACAAACTCGGATGCTTGAACCATGGAGGACATTGTGTGTTCAAAGAGCCCTTTCTCCTGATTCAGGCCTCCTCATTTTCCAGTTTCTCCATCACCGTTTTGTAAACAGTTAAGCTTTAAGCAAATGAAAATTTAGTGGGAGCGTTGTCACTTGTATCCCTCACACCTTCATCCTTGAGAGTGGTAAGTAGAGAAGAGATAATAACTAAGTAGGAGCAAATAGCAACGTCTATAGAAAAGGTTTTTTTTAAAATGAAAGGAAGGCTGCTTCTAAACATTTCTCAATGACCAAAACAGTGTCTGGCATGGAGGAAGAAATATAATATATACATGTGAAAGTATGATTAAGATGGGCAACAATTGAACAGTATTGAATTATGATTATGAAATAGTGTGACCCAAGAGCTACCCCTAGAAAAATAGCCTATACAAAGTATACTCTCCCTTTTAGGACTAATGACAAACATGAATCAGCAAATTCCTCTATCACCTTGACACTTTCATAAATGTCTTATGATTGCTGGGTTCAAGAGCTTTGATGTCCAAATTAGTCCTCTCATGAATTCTCAGTTTTCTTACAGTGGAATTATGCAGAGGGAGAAAGCATAATAATAGTAATGAAAGTCACTCTTGGTTTCCAATCACTTGTCACTGTATAGCTCTGAAATACAGGTTTGAAGATCTACTTTTATATGTGAGGTTAACTCAGGAAATAAGGGGCAGAATTCTTCATTTGAATCTACATATATCTTAAGTATGAAACCCGTGTCCTTTCCTGTATGTTTGTACCAGCCATCCAAGTGTCTCCTTTAAAGAGATCAGAATAGAATTGAGAGTAATAAGCCCACAGTCTGTAATGTCCTGCTGATATTAATTAAAATTACTGTGAGCAGCCTGATCTTACATCTACCAACATTGAATTGTTCAGTCACCAAACAGCAATAACACTCAATAACACTCACCACGACTAGCACCACCACAATTACCACAAAAAGAACCTTCACTACCTTCAAATGCTAAATTAATGTAAAACGGTCTCCCAAAACACAAATCTTTTATGAACAAATAGTTTTAACGCTCTTAAGAAAGATGATCAAATTAGAATATCTGTCTCTAGTTCTTTAACCTGCCTTATCAAAAACAAACAAACAAACAAAAACAGCTTTTAACTGCTATGGAGTCTATGATGTTCCACTGAGTCCTCAGAATCCAAACAAAATGCAGTTATCTATCTTTGAAATTTAGAACGGAATGATTCTATGACAAATGGTCAATGGTTCAATTGACCAATCCACTTGAATAGGACTGGCCTAGAAGACCATGGCTCAACAATTTCCTCATAAGGGCCAGAAAAAAACTGTTGACTTTAAAAAGTATTGGATTCTGCAATGATGAACATGGGACTAGCTGTGCCTAAGTCAACAGAAGAGGAATTTCGATGGCATCGCACTGAAGACAGAAACTATCAAAGCATGAATATGTCAATGGGCAGAATCTGTAAATGATATATGGCACCCAGTGGGCTAATCATCTTCAGATATTGCTTCATGAAGAACAAATAAGTTAAAGTGATGGGCAAAAAAAGTTACCAGATTTAGTAAACAATTTTAAACATGAATGGTTCCAGGGTTCCTACCTTAGATATTGGATGATAGAGTATTCATTAGTATTGAAAAGGGTAAAACAAAATAAGCTGAAAATGTAGTCTTTAGAACAAAGAAGAACAAAATTAGGCATATACCAGTAAAAACACAAAAATATATCATTAAGGTAATTCTTGAAATCAGAAATGATTAAAATAATTGGACCATGCTAGTATGGATAACTAGTCTGAGTTTTAACGCCATAGAAGTTTTTTAGGATAATGGGGAAGAAACAGTTTCTTATCCTTCAATAGACACCGTGTTGGGCCATGGTCAATTTTTATGACCTCTGGTGCGAAGAAGCAGCTCAATCAGCTTGCCTCCAGCAACTGGTTAATACTGCTCCCAGGAAAGAACAGTTATGACTCTGGAAGACCCTTCACCATCACTTCAGTTGCAATTTGGAGCTGAAACCTTTTGGGATCCCTTTATATCTTTTGTATTCCCTTGTCATGTTGTGCATTTGTTTGATAGACATTAGTTTAGGATTTTGTCAAGGAAAGAATGTATGACCCTAGTCAGTCAAAACCGTGTAAGTATCATAAGGATGGGATTGGAAGGACCATATGCATTCTTTCAACTTCTGTGTACCTAGTACTGAAAGGCATGAATCTTTCTAACTCACAAAATATTTATTTTCAGTGCCACATATTTTAACATAGATCACTTGCTCTTTAAAAAATGTTCTTTGTTGTATTTCTCCAGTGGAACCCTAAGCGCTATCACCATTCTTTCTCTGTCTCTAGTATTCCCTAGAGCAAAGAATGGAACAAGCAAGCAAGCTGTGAAACCTCTACTGTCTACAACTTACTAAGGAGAAAACACTGTTTAGAGAAATGGGAAAGATTATCATCAGTATGCTTCAGAAAAAAACCATCAAAGGGAGAAAAAGGGAAAAGAGAGAAGAAAGTATAAATGTATAAGAAATTGCTAGTTGAGGCTTGAAAATCGAAGAGTGGGAAAAAATATTTAAATGCTCATCATTGAGGTTCATACATCCTCATATTAAGAAGAAAACATGACTTTGAAAGGAGTTTGGCAAAAGGGAACTTTCAAAAGAATTGTAGAATACTCATGCAAAGTAATTTGAAAGAAAGTCTTGGGCACCTCTAAAGTAGGAGGAGGAACTTTGTATATTTGTATCGCAAAAGTCTTTACGGTTAAAAAAAAAAAAAAATGCCCACGGGTACTTCATAAATCGGAAACAAGTAAAATATGACTTGTGTACATTTATGCTTTCAAAATATGTAGATTTAAAGCAATGTTGGTTTTAAACAAGACAGTTGCTCTAAGCAATTCTTGAAACCATGCCTCTATGGCAAATATCAATTGGTGGATAAAAGCAATTATCTGGGAATTCATGCATCTTACATAAATAGAGCATAAGCCTGTAGGGCAAAGACTTTGTAGAGTCAGAGTATGCAATCATTGCCTTGTCTCAGTATATTTTAGGAGGAGCCAAAAGACTTCATCTACTCCAAGATATTTCCCTTACGGAATTAGACGTAATACCCTTGAGGGCCACTCTTTTTAATCAAAATATATTTAGAAAGCTCCTTCTAGAATGCACATCGGCTAGGCAGGAAGAAAGCATGACAATATGAAAATCACCTATTATTGTATTAACTTGATCTAGTAAAAATATTGCATCATCTGGAAATCTCTGTGCAAGGGGAGAGTAACAGGATAGAACCATTTTACAGAGGAAGAATATTTTAAAAGCTGCAGACTTAAGAGAATTTCTCAGAGAAGGAAAAGCCAGAATCCTGGACCTCAGATGGGGTTTCATTAGGGCACAGAACATCTGAGAGGAAGAACCCAGTAGAGAGGTAGAGAGGGATAAATACAAATTTTGTCTCTCTAATAATCTTCTCCACAGATGTCCTTGCTAGACTTTCTAGAACCTTGTCCTAATGCTGTCCACTGTTGAAAAAAGGCTTAGAATCATTGGGTCTGTCTTGGTATCCAAAGGTACCCTGCGACTGAAGCCTCACAAAGAACTTGAAGTAGACTTAGTACTTGAACTTGGAGGTTGCCTTGCAGCTAGGAAAATTGACCCATCATTGGGATCTGATATTCACCTCCACCCTAACCTACTCCCATCCCCACCGGCCCCCACCCCCCACACACCACACACACATATACTCACACAATAGGTACAAAGGACCAATAGCTACAAAGAGATGGCCATCCAGTGGCTGATGAACTAAACGGACTCACTGGATCCATAGGAGAGCAGCTTTATCATGGAATGCCAAGATGTGTGCTTACTAAAAACCCAAATTCCAAATTAGAAATAACGAAGGAAACAAAACATAGGCTTTCTCCCTTTTTGGTGACTTCAGTGAATGCTGCCTAGCACATGGACACACTTCTTCAATAAGTCAAGGCGTTTTTTTTCCCCTCCTTGGTTCTGCCTTGAGTAGCCTTTATACTTTTCTCCAGTGAAAAAATAACCAACATCTTCTTGTGATATGCCCCCGAGTACTGCATTTGGAGAAAAGTGGTGTGGCCCTCCAAAGAGAGACTTGGCAGGCAACAAGTTCGGGGGAAAGGGAATGTGTGTTCACCACTGGTAACAGACTGAAAAATCTCCGTGTAAAAACAATCTGGCTCAAAATTGTGTGGATTCCTCAATTTTCTTCAATTCCCACTTCCAGAATTAGTGCATGGGAGAGAGCAGAGCAATTCAGTGCTTGCGACAAACTGTTAATTTACACATCTAGGCAAGAGCACAGTTGAGGCAGCTTGAACTTTGATCAATATTTATTATTTTGGTAGAGATTTTTCTAGTACAATAACTGCAATGCAGAGATCCTTGGTTTGATTTAACATTTTGTCTTTAGGGGCTGTTAACTCTGACATTGTTCTTCAGGAACCAGCAAAAGTAACAGGTAGCATCGTGGTTACCTACACCAGAATCCCTGGAGGAAGAGGACAAGGTAATCAAGACTGTGTCTGAGGTCATCACTTCCTTGACGTTGTCTTCACTGGGAAGCAATTTAATTTATGGTCCTTAATCAATATTGAAGTAACCCTAAGTACAAATCTATCCTCAACTCCCCATTAACACGTAACACTTTTTATTATTCTCAGTGGATTATTTAGAAAAATACAGACCTATCATTTCATTTCAGATAGCTTCCAAAAAAAAAAAAAAAAAAGTGTGTCTTTTGAGGGCCTGCCATGGAATGAAACTTGTTTAAAAGTGAATCTATTTATTTTATTTAACTTTGTTGGAAGCCTCATAATCCTATTGTGAAAGCCCCTAACTCTTAGGAGAAATGGTAAGCAAGAAAGAAGACTGTGGGCTTTTAATCTTATTTTCCCCTTCCCTCCCCTTCTGTTGGTGAATTCTATTTGTATTGCAGAGATTGAATTTTCAGTTCAAGTACGTTCTTGTTAATAAAATAGTCGTGGTGAGTCCTCTAAATCCCTGCACATATTCCTCTCAGATAAAAACCAGTCTGCTTACTAAATATCCATTTTTCCTTCTTCGTGGCACGATCTCAGGACGGGACAGCTCAGGACAGGGTGTGCTGGAGCAGCAGATGTCAGAGGACAGGGAAAGAGGTCAAGGGCGTCACTTGTTTGAACCTATGGGTAGTTTTAAATTGACCAAAAATTTTAAATTGACTACAGCAAATTACTTCATCATTAATCTTAAAAGGAAAAGAGATGGTTACAAACAACAAGAGTTGGTTAAAAAAAAAAAAAAACCTGTCAAAATGTCTCTCTTGGGATGGGTTAAAAAGTAATCATTTGTAGGAAGTATATGAACTTTCTGCAATTTAGCAGAGCTAAATTTTTATTTGTATTTTTTTAAAAGAAAGTCATCCTAGGCCTAATCTATTTGAGCTACGTGACAGGTAATGCACACTACTTTCATCCTTTGACACAATTTTTCACTTGGCAAACAGGATCTACCTATCAGTTGTTTTTAAATTTTTTCATCTGTGCTTTCACTGGCTTTGGGCCCTTTCATTTAAGCATAGCAAGAAACAAAAACAAAAACAAAAACAAACGAAAGAGAAGATCATTCTTTTTCCTACCTTGGTATAAAGATGAACCAATCAATCATTCATGGAGTACCCTACTCACATCTGATAGGACGATTTCGGCTGCTGATAATTTACTTTTGATGCTAATTAATTACAAGTAATCATAAAAACAAATTAAAAGCACTATACTTATTGCAGGTTTTCTTATGCTCCTGAAATAATGCATTTTTATGCATCTGTTTACTTGCTTTGCAAAAAAATGTAATAATCTATATTCATAGAAAAACAACTTTAGTGCTCTGCGTCAAAGCTGTAAACTGTTATTGGTTATTTGGGTTTTTTTTCCCCCTAAGATATTAAAATGGAAGAATGAAAGTGAGCCACATCAAGTGAAAGAGATTAATGCATTTCAGGACGAACCTAAAAGCAGGAAGTTAGGGTTTCTTTTTCATTCCTGTTTGTTTATTTGTCTTTTAAGGAGCAAAAGTATTATTTTGTTCTTGAAAATTGGGAGGGGGATGGACAGAGTCCCAACTTTGGCTTGCAGGCCTAGACAGACATAAATCTCAGTGGGACCCCGCGACATTTTCCCTGTCAGGGGAAGGGGAGGAGGTCATTCTGTGGATTCTGTTCTCTCCAACAAAGAGGGCTTTTCACCCCATTTTAGAAATGTGAATGGAACCACAATGTGTCCTCGGCGGAATCGTTATTTATACTCTGATTTCTCATCCACCCCGCCTCCTCCCACCTCCTTAGAAGCTGAGAGTAGCGGGTAAATAAATGACAGGTGGGAGTCATTTACCCGGGCTTCTGGGGCTGGGGGAGGCTCCTGCCTCTGCCACGTCCTACCTAAGGAGAATCACCCAGCTCCCCAGACCTCAATTTCTGCTTCTGCCATTTGCAGTCTGAGTCTTCAGTCTTTGCTGCATCAGAGGACTGGAGCTCTGCTCCAGGAGGAAATGGGATAACGCAACTGTGGAAGCAAAGGAAGACCAGCCAAAGAAGGAAGGTGGGGGTCCTCATTCCATTCGGAGCGTGCTGTAGCAAGGGCGTCAGTGGTCAGCCACAGCCACGTGCGTTTCAGCAGACAGGAGTGGAAAAGCTCTGGAGTGGGAAGGAAGGGAGGCATCAGTTGTGTTGTGCCCTGACTGGGGCTGTTGCAATATGGAAATGAGGTGCCCTGTATGATTAGTTAGGGGTGCATATTTGCATAGAGTAATAAGTTGGAAGTAGACACAAAAATTAGGGAAAATGTCGATTACGAACCATGTCTTGGCCACTTGAGGCTGATTGTTAAAGAGATCGTTGTTTAGCTCCCCAGATTGTCACCGGGGACAGTTGTCTGGCTTTCTATACGTCTGACTCACAGCAGGCTGGCTCCTGGGTTGTGGATAGGCAAGAAGTTGGTTTTCTGGGTAGGTTGCTACACATTGTGGGTCAAAGTTCTAATTTTATTTATGGTCTAGCCATTGTCCGTTTGCAGTTAGTCTCTCACAGCTGAAGGTATTTTGAGAAGCCATAAACTGCTTAGGGCTTATAAGGTATTGTGCGTTGTTTTTGTTGTTGCTGGTGTGTGTGTGTGTGTGTGTGTGTGTGTGTGTGTGTGTGTGTGTGTGTGTAGTGGTGGTGATGAAATGGTGAGCACCACCAGACTAGGAATTTGAAGACCCGTCCTTTAATGCAAATATGGCCTCTGACTAGTTGGGTGTTCTTGGATAAATTACGTAATCACTTTCTATTTCAGTTTCCTCATCTGTCAAAAGGGAGTTAATGCATACCCCACGATGACATAATCATCCATCTCCCGGGCAACTCAAACAAAATGAAATAGCACACTTGGGAGGTGCTTTCCAACGTACCATTCTCATATTGTCATCATTGTCACCATCGTCACCATCATCATTGAAACGACTGGTATGGATTGAATTTTCAAGACAGGTACCCTTACATGTAGCCTGTCATTTAATTATTCCCGCACCCCTGCGGAGGCAGGTCTTATTTTCTGCAACTTTGGAAAAGTTTGCCCTATCTAGCAAGGATGCAAACTCTCAGGGAAAAGAGACCCTTAGGGCCTGGTGTGCAGGTTGCAGCCACTACCGCTTTCTAGGGCATTCCTTGACAAACATGCTCACAGCTTACGAGGCATTGCACGCCCATCAGGGGGACCCTGGTGGGGATATGGAGTGGCCTTCGATGACTTCTACTCTTTCTCAAACTAGTGGTCATTCTCTGCTTCTGGTTCCGAGCACCCTTTGAATCCCATCTTGTTATTATTTGGATACCTTCCAATATTCAAATAACTTGGGAGGTCCAACACTGGGAGATGGTATTAGGTAAAGATGGAACTTTTAGAAGAATATAGTTCAATTTCTTCTGAATGCATTAAGGTGGTTTAACTCTAAAAACTGACCTCAAGATAAATCCAGGGTCGGATATAGTTTTTGTGCACACATTACCCATCTCCCACCCCAACCAAGATCCTGTCCCAAGACATGTCATGTGTCAAGCGTGGCCGTAAATCTGGTTTGAACCCAAAGAGATCCCTGACCTCTTGGTCACTTGATTGGAAGATCTTGGGGCTACCTTGAAGCTGGCAGAAGTCAGCCAGACCTGGGGGCTTTAATTTAGATGATCGATTTTTTAGGTAACTGAAGCTGCCTTTGTTAGTTATACACCGTGGTTTAAAAAACTGCTGCCACTTAAGAGTTTTAATTGATTTTTCACAAAGATGCACTTGGTTTCTCCACCTAAATACTTTGCATTTATGAATGCTTGGTTTGCCCTTTTGTAATCCCTGAGAATCCTAAGGAACAACATGTCAAAACATATGTTGCTGGCCCTATTTCTAGACCTGTGGAAACACTGGGGAAGTCTTAGACACAGAAAGGCAACGTGGTGGAGTGCGCTGCAGTTTGGCACATCTGGGAGGGCCTGGCTGCTGCACGTGTGACCTCGGGTCACGTGACCTCTGTGGACCTTCGTTTCTTCATGTGAAACAAGGTGGATGAAGAAGCCTACTATGATTTTTTTTGTTTTTTTGTTTGTTTGTTTGTTTGTTTTTTTGAGTTGGAGTCTCACTCTGTCGCCCAGACGATCCCTCCGCCTCAGCCTTCCAAGTAGCTGGCACTACAGGTGCGCGCTACCACACCCCGCTAATTTTTTGATTTATTGTAGAGATGAGGTCTTGCTTGCCCAGGCGGGTCTCGAACCCGCGGGCTCAGGCAATCCACTCACCTCAGCCTCCCAAAGGCGCGGGATTACAGGCTGAGC
>CAUYQG010113863.1:0-16504 GCA_963574415.1 Tarsius wallacei
GTAGTTCCAGCTACTTGGAAGGCTGAGGCGGAAGGATCGCCGGAGCCCAGCAGGTCGAGGCTGCGGTGGCCGGGAGCGGCCACTGCACTCCAGTCTGGGCGACAGAGTGAGACTCCAACTCAAAAAAAAAAAAAAAATCAATGTTATAAATAGTGATCAAGTTCCTAGGCTAGACCACAAAAGCAAATGCGTCCCAGAAGAGAGTTGAGTTATACTACTGATCTTGTTAGCCTGAGGTCTGAATAGTGGGGGAAGGAACCAGTCCTTGCAGGAATGAGCGATGAGAGAGAGGAGAGAGCATACCTTTTCTCTCTTCTAAGCCAGTGGATGGTACACTGGGAAAATCTGAACCAGTTGAAGTTTGTCCTCATCATTCCCTACACCTTATTGATGCCTCACTCTCTCAGTAGCTGGTTCACCCTCCCACAAAACCTCATACCCTCACGGTACACTGCACTCCATCATGACACCTTTGCAGGTCTGTCTGAACTTCTAAAGTGTTCCAGGCTCCAAAAATTACTTGATCCCACCTCCCTTCAGTCAGCCCATCCATCCATTTTTCCAACAAAGTCTGTCAGGTGTCATTGAACAAATTTACAAAGTTGTGTAAATGACTCCTAATCTTCCAGAATCATTTGAATTTTTAGGAATCTTATAAACACAAATTATCTGTAATTGGCAGTATATTGTGAAATTACAAAAACAAACAAGCAGGGCATGATGGCTCACCCTTGTAATCCCAGTACCTTGGGAGGCCGAGGCAGAAGTTGAGCCCAGGAGCTTAAGACCAGCCTGGGCAACATAGTGAATGCTTGTCTGTACAAAAATAAAAATATAAGCCAGATGTGGTGGCATATGCCTATAGTCCCAGCTACTCAGTAGAATGTAGTGGAAGGATCACCTGAGCCCAAGTCAAGGCTGCAATGAGCTGTAATGGTGCCACTGCACTCCAGCCTGGGTGACAGTGAGACACTGACTCAAAAACAAAACAAAACAAAATAAAAATAAAAATAAATCCCAAACACATGAGACAGAGTAAGAGTTTGGGGGAAAAGAGTAAAGAGTTTTGGAATAGGGAGGAACAGGGCAAGTCCCACAAAGGCACACCATTAGTGAACTGCTTTATCCTTCAAACTGTGTTTATGATTTTCACAAACCCTCCCTTTGACTCACAGATTTTCCTACACTAGCCAAAGCTAGATTTTAGTTAATCCTTGTTTTGATAATTGCCCACTGGTACAAGTAGCCCCAGAATAACAAATGTCTTAAGATTAAATGTTATAATCCTCTAAACTTTTTCAGATTTATACTTGAAAACCTTTACATTTCCTACACGGGACTCTTTTCAAAACTGCAGAGCTTTTAGCTTTGAAAGGAGGAGAGTGTGAGGTGAACTGTGTGTGTATGTGTGCCTGCACACATGTGTGCTGGTATGAGATAAATGTCTGGACACAGACTCTTCCCCCAATACCTGGCTCTTTCTGCCTGCTTCTCTGGCCAAGGCTGGTCTCCGAAAGATATGCCTACTCCTAGTAATGACTTGTGGGATGCAGGTGACCCATCACAGGATGTAGGTGACCAAGCAAACCTAGAAATAAAGTGGTCATCACTTAATCAATGTAATTGTAAACACTGTATAGGAATTGGAATGATTAATTTGGTTAATTATAAAACTGCTCGCTGTACTATCCTGAGGCGTGAATTCTTTCCTCACCGACTGGCCACCATTCGTGACTCTCGTAAGTTTTAGTAAACTAATGTCTTTCCCTGTCGGATCTCCAGGTGACTTCTTTGGAATAGGTAAACATTACATGCAAGCCCTTTCAAATTTGGGGTTACTGCATTGCAGCTGGGGGAGATCACAGATGTATGGATGCATGTGTAAGCTAGTTATTGTTTTGTAAGAAGAACTCAATATGTAATTAAACACAGAGTCGCTATGGAGTTGCTAGCTTTGCCCAGCTTAGAAAACATGTCTTAGCTCTAAAATATATACTCACATATAAATTTCCTTCTGTCCAGCTGTTCCCATCCCAGACCAAGTTCCTCCCTCTGAATGTATATTCTATTTACAATTTGAATCTCATTGCTGCTTCTTTCCTAGTTAAACATATTTCTATTCCCTGAGTTTTCTACAAAACAGGTGTCTTTTGGTGCTTGAATTGCCCTAGAGCTATTGTTCAGAGTTAGCCAGAATTCTATTCTCATCTCTAGATCAATCTTACTGGTAATAAATGTTCATCAATTAGCCACAGTTCTTCACCTGCAAACATGAACATTAATAGAAAAACCAACAGTGAACATCAGGTGTAGCCAATAGAAGGGCATGTGCCCTGATGGTGATCACTGTGGGCCACCTCTGATACGAGGCAGATCTACATCTTGCATTCATGGTAGGTCAGTCGCCACACAACACATAGAAGGCAACATGACCCCCGAGGAACTGGGAGACTAAAAAAATAAAAATGAGAGTGCATCTGTCATTTCACTATAGGAAACCTCACCAGAGAAAGGGAGGGAAATTTCTTAGCAACCAGAATTGGGGTCAGAGAGAGGCATTTTCAAGATGGAAACTGTGCTTCTGCTTAGGCTAGGTTGAAAGGCATTGGGATGCCTAGTTGTTACTTATATTTCTTGCTAGGCAGCTCCTGCTTAATTTTCATTCTGGAGCATCACCGTCAGATAGAAATATATTACAAGTCACCACATGTGTGCTTTAAGATTTTCTAGGCCAGGTGTGGTGGCTCAAGCCTGTAATCCCAGCACTTTGGGAGACTGAGGTAAGAGAATTGCCTGAACCCAAGGGTTCAAGAACAGCCTGGGCAACTTGGTAAGACCTCGTCTCTACAATAAATCAAAATATTAGCTGGGTGTGATGGCATGCGCCTGTAGTTCCAGCTTCTTGGAAGACTGAGGCAAAAGGATCGCCTGAACCCAGCAGGTCAATGCTGTGGTGACTGTGAGCATGCCACTGCACTCCAGCCTGGGTGACATTTTGAGACTCTGACTCAAAAAAAAAAAAAAAAAGATTTTCTAGTAACCACCTTTAATAAGTACAAAGAACTGGCCTGGTGCAGTGGCCCATACCTATAATCCCATGCACTTTATGAGAAGGAAGTGGGAGGATTGCTTGAGGCTAGGAGTTTCAGATCAGCCTGGGGCAACATAGCACGACACTGTCTCTATAAAGAATAAGAAAATTAGCCAGGTGTGCCTCTAGTCCAGCTACTTGGGAGACTGAGGTGGGTGGATGACTTGAGTCCAGGAATTCGAGGCTCCCGTGAGCTATGATGACACCACTGCACTCCTGTTTGTGTGACAGGTGAGGCCTTATCTCTCTAAAAAAATTGTACAAAGAAACAGGATAAGTCTATTTTAATAATATATTTAACCAGATAAGATATTTCCAAATACATTTCAATACATAAACAATTTTAAATTATTAATTAAATAATTTAAACTTTTTTTCATACTGAGTCAGTTTGTATTTTATACTTGCAGCACATCTCAGTTCAGACTAGCCACATTTCAAGAGCTCAATAACCACATGCAGAGAGTGGCTGTCACAGGGGGCCGTGCAAGTCTAGAACATCCCACCTCAGGGGGTGAGATGCACGAACTGCTGTTCACATTTACTAAGGATGAGGCTTGTTCTGTGGCTACCTTCTACAGTAAGAAATTGGTTGGAGGCAAGAAAGGGAAAGGGCAAAACATTTAAAAAATTTTCCAAGGGGCAGTTTAGCAATGCTTGTTATCATCCCCAGGTACTTAGGACTGAAGAGGGTCCTTTGTCAAAAGCAGGCTTTCTTTGTGGTGGATCAGAAGCATTCTCTGTGTTCTCATTTTCCTTGTATGTTTATCACCCATTCCATAGGCCTGGCCCTTGGCTTTTTGCACAATCTTCTCTGTGGTTGGGATTGAGAGAAATTCCTTGACCCTTACTATCTTTCCTATCTAGGACTACTGAAAGATAACTCACACTGGAAGCATTTCCTTTGGTCTCTGGTCCTCTTTAAAATGCAAATATTCTGTCTCTGAGGGAGTGTAACTGATAACAATAGCTTTCACTGCTGTTTGGACTTTTCAAGCAAGCTCAAGGGCACTATTGTGTATCATCCTTACAGCAATTTGTCAGGACTGGTGCTTTGATGAAAAAGCAAAGTTTCTAAAAAAATCACAGTGATTTTATGATTAGTCTCTGGCAAAGGTTTTTAAATGTCAATGTGTATAGGAATCTATGAGTGTATATATCTCTACAGTTCCAGGGCCTCACGTCCTGAGGGTCAGGGCTGGTATAGAGCTTTATTATTATTATTATTATTATTATTATTATTATTATTTTCAGAGATAGTATCTCACTATGTTCCCCAGGCTGGTCTCAAATTCCTGGCCTCAAGCAATCCTCTTGCCTTGTCTTCCAAAGTGTTGGGATTACAAATGTGAGCCACCATGCCTGCCTAGAGTTTCATTTTTATTTTATTTTAAAAATTTTAAAAATTATTATTATTATTTTTTGAGTCTGAGTCTCACTCAGTTGCTCAGGTTGAAGTGCAATGGCACAATTACAGCTAACCACAGACTCAACCTCCCGAGCTCAGGTGATCCTTCCACCTCAGCCTCCCAAGTAGCTGGTACTACAGGTACATGCCACCATGCCGGGCTAATTTTTAATTTTTTTTGTAGAGATAAGGTCTCACTATATTGCCCAGCATGGTCTTGAACTCCTGGCCTCAAGCAGTCCTCTTGTCTTGGCCTCCCAAAATGCTGGGAGTACAAGTATGAACTACCATGTGCAGCCAAACTTCATTTCTAACAAGCACTCCAGGTAATTTCAGGGAAAGTGGCCTGGCTCTCTACAGCTTAGAACTATTGGTGGGAACTAAAACTCAGGTTCCTATACAGGGAGCTCCTTGCTTTGTGTCATCAGCTGTCCTACATTAGGAGATAACACAATAAATCACTTGCATTTTTGTATGAAATTATGTCTCAAATCCTTTTTACCCAGCAAAGGGTTTATCTTGGTAGCATGAAATTCTGAGTAACTTCATGGGAAAAGTCACTGATAGGCAGATTTTAAAAAGATAATAAAAGGTATGATAGAAACTAAATAAAAACATGGACTGTCACCTAGGATAATACTAGGTTTAACAGGGACTTACCTTTTTTCCTGTCCTTATAGACTGTTTTTTCTTTTAACTCTATTACTTAATTAGTAAAGTTCTCTTTAGATAGGTTACAAAATAAACAAAAAAGAAGTTACCTACAGACCCATCACTCAGAAATGCATGCTTGCTTTTCACAAAAATGAATTCCGAATGTAATTTGCACCTGCTTTTTGTGTGTACCTTAATAATTACCTAAAAATTTGTTGTAAGTTTTAAAATGTCTGCATCTATAGCATTGTTTTTAACAATAGTTTCTTCTGTGATACATAATAATTTAATTAATGCTCTATTTTGGAAGTTTTAAATCATTTTTCATGTTTTTCTTCTTTATTATTTTTTAAAATAACGACAGGGTCTCACTATGGTCTCACTATGTATGGAACTCCTGGCCTCAAGTGATCCTCCTGCCTAAGCCTCTCAAAGTGCTAGGAAAACAAGTGTGAGCCACCACAGCCAGCCTCTTTTTATTTGTTTTTAAACAAAGCAGTAGTAAAAATTCTTTATATGCATCTCTTTTGGGGATAACCCTGGACTTTTTTTTTCTTTTTCTTTTTTCTTTTTTGTAGAGATGGGTGTTTTATTATGATGCCCAGACTGGTCTGGAATCCCAAACTCCTGGCCTCAAGCGATTTTCCTGCCTTGGCCTCTCAAAGTACTGGGATTACAGGCCTGAGCCACCATACCCAGCCTGAGTTTGGATTTTTTTAATAGCAAAAACACAGCAAGCAGAAACTAACAAACACCCACTTCCTATTATCCAGAATTAACTACTACTAATGTTTCAATACATTGTTTCCCAGTCTTTTTGTGTACAGAAATTTTTTTTATTTTTTATTTTTTATTTTTTTATTTTTTATTTTTAGTTGGTGTTTCACTCCGTCGCCCAGACTGGAGTGCAGTGGCCGCTCCTGGCCACCGCAGCCTTGACCTGCTGGGCTCCGGCGATCCTTCCACCTCAGCCTTCCGAGTAGCCGGAACTACAGGCGTACGCTACCACGTCCGGCTAATTTTTTTGATTTATTGTAGAGATGAGGTTTCGCCTGCCCAGGCGGGTCTCGAACCTGCGGGCTCAGGCAATCCACTCACTCAGCCTCCCAAGGCGCGGGATTACAGGCTGAGCCACTGAGCCCGGCTTCAGAAATATTTTTATTAGCTGGGCATGCTGGCACACGCCTGTGGGTCCTGCTACTTAGAAGGCTGAGTTGGAAGGACCACCTGAGTCCAGCAGGTTGAGGCTGCAGTGGCTGTGATTGTGCCACTGCACTCCAGCCTGAGTGACAGAGTGAGACTCCAACTCAAAAAAAAAATTATTATAAAATAAAAAATTTTTTTAAAGATGAGACTGTTTCAGGTAAAATGAAAACTGTCTTTGGCCATCACCTCTAATCTGGTCCCCCCCTTCATGTCTGCAAAGGAAATAACTGTGAGTTTAGTGATATTGCAATTCATTTTTATACATTTATCTATATCAATCTATTATTTATCTATCTATCTATCTATCTATCTATCTATCTATCCATCTATCTTGTCTATCTATCATCTGTCTATCTACCTGAGTTGGTATCTCACTCTGTTGCCCAGGGGCTCAGGTGATCCCTTGCCTCAGGCTCTCAAGTAGCTGGGACTACAGGTGCATGCCACCATGCCCAGCTAATTTTTTGATTTTTTTATAGAGCTGAGGTTTCTCTATGCTGCCCAGGCTGACCTCGACTCTTGTGCTCAAGTGATTCTCCAACCTCTGCATCCCACAGCTCTGGGATTACAGATATGAGCCATCACACCTGGCCCATTTTTATACATTTATGTAATATATGAATCAAAAACATGTTGTAATGTCTTGTGTATTTTTACATAAATAATATTGTTCTGCATATATCATTCTGCAGTTTGCTTTTCAGTCAGCTATTTTTTTGAGGTCCTTTCTCATGTAATTATATGTAAACAAAGTTCATTGCTTCACATTATGATGTTGTCATTTTTATCAGTTTCTTACATGTGGAAATTAAGGCTGCCTTTCTTTTTTTTTTTTTTTTTTTCTACTACAAATAATACAAGGGTGCAAACCCCAAAACCCAGAATTATCATTTGGAGGTCTGGGCCTTGTGATACTGGCTTCCTCTGCTAAGTAAGTGTTCTAGGAACCCATTGGCATCAGTGTACCAGCTGGAGTTGTTGCGAGAGGCTGTGTTGGGCTTCATTTAATTTTTTTTTTCTTTTTTGAGATACTTTCGATGTGTTTGCCCATTTCATAATGAGTGATTTAGGAGCACACCTGCCCATACCACACTGAGTGTTCAGCAGTTTTGAACCAAAACCAACATGACCTCCATGTCCCACCCTCCCTATTCACCTGATCTCACCCCCAAAGGATTTTTTGTTTGCTCATTTTCCCAGATGAAAAAAGTCCTCAAAGGGAAACGATTTGCCAATGTGGAAGAGGTGATGCAAAAAATGACAAGCACTAAAAGGCATCAAAATTGATGAGTTCAAAAACAGTTTTGAGCAGTGGAAAAAGCATCTCTATTGGTGTATTTAATCAAACAGAGAGTACTTTGCAGGTGACTGAAGTTTAAACATGTGAGAATAAACACACATTTTTTTCTAAATAAATTCTGGGCTTTTTTTGGCCCCACATACATAAACATGCATGCTTTATGCATGTCTCTTCGTGAGTGTGTGTATTTCTCTCTAAGTGAGACACCCAAAGGTAGGATTATTGAGTTATAAAGTAGTCTCCTTTTATCTACAGTTCCATTTTCCATGGCTTCAGGTAACCACAGTCAATCTCGCTCTGAAAATATTAAAGGAAAATTTCAGAAATGAACAATTCATAAGTTTTAAATGGCAAGTCATTCTAAGTCGGGTGATAAAATCTTGTGCTGTCTCACCTGGGACATGAATCATTCCTTTGTCTAATGTAGCCACACTGTATAGTATGTATGTATAGGAAAAAGCATAGTACATAAGTGGGAGGAGCAAAAAACCCCAAAATTTATTCGTTAAAAAAAAGTGTATGTATTCCTTTTTTTTTTTTTTAAATTGTAGTCTTACCCTGTCGCCCAGGTTGGAGGGCAGTGGCATGCTCACAGCCACTGCAACCTCGACCTGCTGGACTCAGGTAATCCTTCCACCTCAGCCTTCCAAGTAGCTGGAACTACAGGCATGCACCACCATGCCTGGCTAATTTTTTAATTTATTTTAGAGATTGGGCTTGCCAAGTTGCCCAGGCTGGTCTTGAACCCCTGGACTCAGGCAATCCTCTCGCCTCCACCTCCCAAAGTGCTGGGATTACAAGCTTGAGCCACCGCACCTGGCCTGTATTTATTCTTAATATTTAAACTTCAGTCACCTTCAAAGTACTCTCCTTTGATACAATACACCTATCGAGATGCTTCTTCCAGTGGTCAAAACTGTTTTTGAACTCATCGATTTTGATGAGTTCTGCCATTTGTTTCATCTCTTCCACAGGGGGAGAACATTTCCCTTTGAGGGCTTTTTTCTTCTGAGGAAAGAAAAAAAAAAAAGTCACTCAGGGTGAGATCGGATGAATAGGGAGGGTGGGGCATGGGGGTCATGCCATTTTTTATCCAAAACTGCTGAACAATTAGGGTGGAGTGGGCAGGTTTGCTCCTAAATCACCATCACGGAATGGGCAAATGAGTAGAATTTCAAAAAATAAAAAAAAAAATTAAGTCAAATGCAGCCTCTCACAACAATGCTAGCTGTTACACTGAAGCCAGTGGGTTCCTAGAATACTTACCTAGCAAGGGAAACCTATACCACAAGGAACCCATCCTCCAAAAAGATAATTCATTTCTGGGTCCCCTTCATAAAGGGGTTGGTGCTCTCTGCGGTTTGGGGCATCTGCTGAGAGTCTTGCAACGTATTCCCCATGGATATGGGAGGACTACTGTATACCAACTTAGCTTTCAAACAGAAAAATATGTCTGTATTATCAGAATCTTGCCAATGCTTGACAATGAAAATAACTTAAGACTTTTGATGAAAGATAGCATATTGTTTTAATTTGAGTTGCTCAAATTAGTTGTGAGGTTAAGCATCTTTTCCCTTTTTATTAGCTAAACATACACTATGTATAGATATCTGATTATATTCTTAGAAAAAATCCTATCTGGACAATTTTAAGACTTTCAGAATATGTTTTGAAATTTCCATTCAAAGATTTTGTAATTGTTGATACTATTGTCAAAACCATGATAAATAACCCATTTTCCAGCCTCTCACAAAACTCTGAATTATTCACCTTAATCCTTGCTAAACAGACAAGTAAAAAGCATACATTGTTTTAATTTTTCATTTCTTTGAGTCTGTCAAGGTTAACAATGTTTTCTTTTTTAAAAATACACTCATAGGCCAGGTGTGGTGGCTCATACCTGTAATCCCAACACTTTGCGAGGCCAAAGGAGAATTGCTTGAGGACAGGAGTTCAAGACCAGTTTGGGCCACATAGTAAGGTTCTCTCTCTCTCTCTCTTTCTCTACACACACACACACACACACCCACACACACTCATATTTCCCCTTTTACATGTCATAGTGCATGACTTTAGCCAGCTTTTATATTGGGGTATTCTTTTTCTTATTTACCCACTGTCATATAATTTACAAATATCTTCCCAGTTGACTCCTCTTTTAACTTTATTTATGGCAGCTTTGTTATGTACATATATTTTTAGAATTTTAAGTATTTAAATGTTAACATATTATCAACCTTTTTTATTTTAAATAATAACTTTTATTTCTTATCTCAAAATGAATGTTCATTATAACTGATTGTTAAAAATACAAATAAATTAAAAGAAGAAAGTAAAACCCATTTAATTTTGCCTCCTAGATATAAGAATTGCTAACATTTTGAAGTATATCCTCTGGATTATGTTTATGCATACTTAACATTCTTTCTTTTTCCACAAAAACAAAAGCATATAGAATATACCATTGTAATTTTATTTTATTTAATTAATTAATTTTTTTTGAGTTGGAGTCTCACTCAGTCGCCCAGACTGGAGTGCAGTGGCCGCTCCCAGCCACCGCAGCCTTGACCTGCTGGGCTTTGACGATCCTTCCGCCTCAGCCTTCCAAGGAGCTGGAACTACAGGCACGCGCTGCCACGCCCAGCTAATTTTTTGATTTATTGTAGAGATGAGGTCTCACCAAGTTGCCCAGGCGGGTCTCAAACCCGCGGGCTCAGGCAATCCACTCACCCGAGCCTCCCAAAGCGCGGGATTACAGGCTGAGCCACCGAGCCCAGTCACCATTGTAATTTTCAATTTATTTATTTATTTTTATTTTGAGGCAAGGTCTCATTGTTACCCAGGCTGAAGTATAGTTGCATGATCACCGTTCAGCATCACCTCAACCTCTTGGGCTCAGGCAATCCTTCCACTTTTGCCTCCTGAGTAGGTGGGACTGCACGTGTGTGCCACCATGCCTGACTAATTTTTTGATTTTTTTTGTACAAGTGAGGTCTCGCTGGGTTACCTAGCCTGGTCTTGAACTCCTGGATTCAAGTAATCCTCCTGCCTTAGCTTCTGTGCTGGGATTATAGGCGTGAGCCACTGGTGCCCAGCACCAGTGTAACTTAAAAAATTTTTAAAATGTTATACGTTCTTAAGAATCATCAATTTTAATGCTACATCTTATAAATGTATATATGTGTTTTTCTGAGTCAGGGTCTCACTGTGCCACTCGGACTAGAGTGCAGTGTCATGATCACAGCTCACCACAGCCTCAAACTTCTGGGCTCAAAGGGTTCTCCCACCTGGTCCTCCCAAGATGCTAGAATTACAGGCATGAGCCACCATGCCTGGTCTAATGCTACATAATATTACATTTGAGGATGTACCGTCATTTATTTAGCCCATCTCTTAATTTTAAATATTTAAATTACCTCCAAATATGATTACTTTTGAAAGACTTTGATCCTTTTATAGGAAAATCAATCTTTCACGCACAGTCCCTTTTTAAAGGGAAAAGGTAGGCTCATTCCACAAATGTCAGTTATTTTTAGGACAGAAAATTTACATCATCCTGATATATTGAGTTATTTCACTTCCTTCCATTTAGGAGTGGCCCCTAGTATTTCCTCTGCCTTCTCCAGGTCCTCAGTAAGCAGGGCCATCATGATCTATCTGAACAGTACCTTCTAGAAATGTATGCTGCCAGTTTTAAGTGGTGTCCCCGTTTAGGCCAAGCCATACTCATGTAAAACAGGTATGATTTGTGACTCTCCAGAAATCCTGCCAAGCATGTGGTTCAGGGGTTAATGTTCTAGGCTGATATTTCTCCAACTTCGGGGTCTATCAGAGTCACCTGAAGGGGCTGTCAAAACACACATTGTGGGCCCCATCCTCACAATTTCTGATTTAGTATGTCTGTGATGGCACCAAAGAATATGCACCTCTGACAAGTTCCCCGGTTATGCTGATGCTGCTGGTCTGGGGATCACACTTTGAGAACCCCTGGCTTAGGCTCTCTCCCTCCAAGGTGTCACATTGCAGCTCCCTGCTTAAACTTCTTTTGCAGTTTCCGCCTGTCTACAGGACAAAGTCCAGACTGCACAAGTCTGTTACACCCTGGCCTTGAGCTGTGTCTCTCTGGACTCGCTCTTCATACTTTACCAGCTCTTTGCCTCAGGAAGCTCACTTATATGGACTATATCAACAGGTTCTGTGCCCTATGCCGTCTAAGTAGGCTGGCAAGAGCCTGGAGTTCTGGTCCTTTTCCCCTCCTGTAACTCTCCAGGCCAAGGGGCCATAATGAGGTCCTGCTATTGTTGGTTTCAGAAGAAATTCACCATTTCTTTGGGTTCCTTTAACACTGCCCACACTTCTGTGGGCAATCTCTTCATTACATTCTCTTTAATTACCCCTTTTGAATGCTCCTTCTCTTTCCTGCTGAGCCTCTGGCTGATTCAGGCCCTCATTTCACTTTCCAGGCTCATTTCTTGCTAACCTCCTTCCAGTGACTTAAGAGGGCTGGGCATCTTTTCATGTGCTTATTGGCCATTTTTATGTCTTTTTCGGAGAAATGTCTATTCAAGGGTTCTTTATATATTTTGTATATAAGTCCCTTATCAGATTTACGAGGGAGGACCCTCAAGATGGTTTTTCTACTACTCAAAACAGTTTTTGAACTTGTCGATTTTGATGCCTTTTAGCACTTCTGCCATGTTCTGTTTAACCTCTTCCACAATGGCAAAATGTTTTCCTTTGAGGATTTTTTTCATCTGGGGAAGCAAACAAAAAAAGTCACTAGGGGTGAGATCAGGTGAATAGAGAGGGTGGGACATGAGAGTCATGTTGTTTTTTGGTCAAAAACTGCTGAACGCTCAGCATGTTATGAGCAGGTGAGCTTGTAAATCACCCATCATGAAATGGGCAAACGCATTGAAAGAATCTCCAAAAAATAATTCACTAAAGCCGAACGCAGTCTCTCACAATAGCACTAGCTGGTACATGGATGCCAGTGCTTCCTAGAACACCTAGCTAGCGGGGGAAGCCAGTACTACAAGGGGCTCACTCTCCAAAAGATAATTCCGGGTGATTTTTTTTGGTCTCCCCTCAGATAATGAATGTTCTCAAAACTTTTAAAACATATGCTACCCCTTTTAATCACTATAAAGATTCAAAACCTCTTTTACCATTAGCTAAAATTTCCAGATAAATTAAATATCTGGACCACATGCAAGCCCAATATTTGAAATCGTATTAGATGTAAATTAAATCTGGACAGGACATTTGAATTGTGTCCCCCAGACCAGTGGTTCTCAGACTTCAGTATCAAAATCACCTGGAAAACTTAGGAGACCACAGATTGCTGGGTCCGCCCCTACAGTTTGTTTTTCAGTAGGTCTAAGATGAGGAATAAGAATGTGGATTTCTAACACCTTCTCAACTGATGCTGATCTTTTGAGGATCACTACCCAGGAGTCATGACCCTTCTCCTCTCTACCTTTTTTTTTTTTTGAAGAGTCAAGGTCTCACTATGCTGCCCAAGCTGGTCTCGAACTCCAGGGCTCAAGCAATCTTCCTACCTCGGCCTTCCAAAGTGCTGGAATTACAGGCGTGAGCCCTTGTGCCCAGCCCCTCGACCTTAGTTTTTGAGAAAAGCACGGTCTCTGAAGTCCAGATCCAGAACGCCGTCTCTGCCTCCTTGTGACCCTGAGAAGTTGTGACCTGAGGCAATAGCGCTCAAGGCTCTGAAGATAAACACTGCAGTCACATGGAACATGCTACCATCCTGGATCCACCACGTTGCTGGGTGACCTTGTGTGAGCAACTTCCTTACTCTCTCAAAGCTTCCGTTCCCCAGTGTGTAGCGTGAGTTCATAATAGCACTTACTTCATGGATGAGAGTTACAAATGAGGTGCTTCTTGCAAGGCTCTGCGCATCATGGGTGACCAGTCAATTCTGACGGCGATGACCGGGTCGTTACATTTGCCATTAACGACAGAAAGTCAGTCTAGCGCTGTCTCACTATGCCACAACAGCTGGCATGGAAGGGCACCATCATTAGAGTGCCAGCCTCTGATGTTATCTTTTCTCATATTTTATTCTACGACTCTGCTCTACAATGTTTGAGATTATCTTTCTTTGAACAGCTCAGAACTTCTTCCTTAGATCACGGATTGTACTTTTCTCCCTTCTGCTTCCCTAATTCAATAAAAATTCAACGTTTAGCGAGTCTGCATATTAAGAGAAATTAGGCTGGGCATGGTGACTCATGCCTGTAATCCCAGCATTTAGGGAAGCCGAGGCAATAGGATTGCTCGGCCCAGGGGTTCGAGACCAGCCTGGGCAACATGATGAGCCCTCGTCTCTATAATAAATCAAAAAATTAGCCTGGCGTGGTGGCATGCGCCTGTAGTCCCAGCTACTCAGGAGGCTGGGGAGAAAGGAGCGCTTGCGCCCAGGTGGTCGAGGCTGCAGTGGCCATGAGCGTGCCCGTCCAGCCTGGACAACAGAGTGAGACTCCGACTCAAAAAATAATAATAATAAAATAAAATAAATTAGACACTGGGCCAAAAATAGACTCTTTTCCTCTCCCCCTAGCCACAGTGAACGGTTTTCCTACAAAACAGTTTGAGGCTGCCCGTAAGCTCTTTCTACAGGATTCTCGACTTTATTACCTCTGTGGAGGAATGGTATGTGTGACATTCTCATCTCTGTTTGCACCAGGAATTTACATCAGGACTCATGGTGTAGAGAGAGACGTTCTTTTTCCATCTTCTTGTGGGGAGGGTAGGCCAGAGTCCTCAGGCTCCCATGTGGACACGGAGTTTCTCAAGAGGCATCAACCAAGCTTTCAAAAGCTTGACACGGGGCTGTCAGAGCGAGCAAGACAGGAGCCAAGCGTCAAGCAATTAACTTTTTTTTCATGCTTCACTATATATAATTAGCCAGATCCAAGGGGTTCTGGGCTCACGGATTTTACCAGGCCCACATGACTCTCTGAGAACAGTTAGCAGAGGGCCCAGTGGGCCTTCAAGACCATTAACTGTTCACAGGCAGGACTCGGTTTCCCTATAATTGCTCTCTTGTGAGTCTGCTTATTCTTTTCTTTTATTTAGTCTTTATTTTTGAGGCAGGGTCCCACTCTGTAGCCCAGGCTGGGGTGTGTGGTGGCACCATCATGGCGTACCACAGCCTCGACCTCCTGGGCTCAGGTGGTCCTTCCACCTCAGCCTCCCAAGTAGCTGGGACTACAGAAGCACGCTGCCACGCCCGGCTGAGTTTTCTGTTTTCTGAGGAGACAAGGTCCTGCTATGTTGCCCAGGCGGGTCTCAAACTCCTGGGCTCAGGCAATCTTCCTGCCTTGGCCTCCCAAAGTGTTGGGGTTACAGGCAATGATGACAGGGTGAGCCACCGTGCCCGGCCCTTGAGCACTTATTCTTATTCTGAAGTGCGACGCTTGAGAAAATTCCCCAGGGCTTACGTGATTCCCATTTCGTGGGTGTTGCCTGTGTGTGTTGCAAACTGCGCACAACACCTCAAAACAGGTAGGCGTGTAAGCTGGAGGTGAAGGTGCCTCACCTGTGCCTCCATGCTAGGACGTGGCAGGAACTGAACTCAGATCTTTCTGAGAGTTGATGACCTGCAAACGCCCCTCGCCATCATCAAAGGATCGCCCAAGTAGCTTTCTAAACAATATGCATTGGACCTAGTAGGTCTGGGGTGAGGCCGGGACGCAGGACCTTCAAGAAGCGCCAAGTGACCCTTACTGTCTCCCTCAGGTCTGGCAAACCAGTCCCAAAAGTTAGGATACCATCTGTGGAACCTTCTGTTTACTCCCAGTGTGTGAAAACAGAAACTCCATTTCTCGGGAGTTCTGCAGAGTGCTTGACATGACATCTTCTCATCTTTTTTCCTTGGGGCACCAAGAGTAATAAGTATATTTTCTATCACAGTCCATACATACACAGGCCCTCCGCCCAGAACTCCGAGTGTCTCCCGACTGGGCTCAGCCCAATAGCCAGAGTCCTTAAAGCGGCCTCAAGTGTGACGTGACCTGCCCCCTCACCCCTGGACACATCACTCCCTCACTCTTTCCTCTCCAGAAATGCTGGCCACCCCACCATTCCCCAAACAGATGAGGAGTTTCCACCTCTATGCCTTTCCACCGGCTGTTCCTGCTACCTAGATAACGCTCTCCCCCTGATATCCAGATGGTCTCCCCGTCTCCTATCTCTGCTCAATAAGGCCTTCCCTGACTACCTTATAAAAATCACAACCATCTCCCCAGATACTGCCACAAATCCTAATCCTCTTTGCCCCCCCGCCACTATTTTTCCTTTTTGCCATAACACCATCACCTTCCAACATACCACACAATTTACTTATCATGCTGATTATTTATATCTACCTCTTCCTGCTACAAAGTAAGCTCCACGAGGTCAAGGATCTTTGTCTGTTTGTCTACTGATGTGTTCTAAGCACCTAGAACAGTGCCTGGTACGCAGTAGATGCTCAATAAATATATGTTGAATTAATAAATACAATGGAAACAAAATTTCACACAATACTTTGCCTTACTATGTCACTGTTCTCTGATATTATCCATCCAAGTCTCTCCCAGCATGAACAGCACTGACATCATAATATCCTGTCCCTCGTTTGCCAGTAACTTGCGGGATGCTTACTGAGGTCCCAGATCAATTTCCCAGGATGTGCTTTTTGGTCAAATACAAAAGTCCAGAGGCTGTTTTACATGATGATAGTCCACGTCAAATAAGAATGATTATAAAAATGATAAAACTGTAAGTTTTGGCATATAGTTACTTCGGCAAAATGTAAGCTTTGATGGTGCACAGCAGCGTT
>CAUYQG010113866.1:0-23051 GCA_963574415.1 Tarsius wallacei
GAGTGCAGTGGCCGCTCCCGGCCACCACAGCCTCGACCTGCTGGGCTCCGGCGATCCTTCCTCCTCAGCCTTCCAAGTAGCTGGAACTACAGGCACGCGCTACCACGCCCGGCTAATTTTTTTGATTTATTGTAGAGATGAAGTCTTGCTTGCCCAGGCGGGTCTCAAACCCGCGGGCTCAGGCAATCCACTCACCTCAGCCTCCCAAAGGCACGGGATTACAGGCTGGGCCACCGAGCCCGGCTGTTTTTTATGTTCTTGATAGTGTTGTCTGAAGCACAAACATTTTGATTTTGATTTTGATAAGGTCAGTTTGTCTACTTGTTCTGTTGCTTGTACTTTTGGTGTGCTATTGAAGTCATAATTGCCTGATTCAAAGTCCATAAAATTTACTCCTGTGTTTTCTTCTAAGAGTTTTACAATTTTAGGTCTTACACTTAGGTCTTTATTCATTTTGAGTTAATTTTCTTAAGTGAAGTGAGATAGAAATCTAACTTCACCTTTTGCATGTGAATTTCCAGTTGTCCCGCCATGATTTGTTGAAAAGACAATTCTCTCTGCATTGAATTGTTTTGGTACTTTTTATTAAAAATTAAATCATCATAATTATATGGGTTCTTTTCTGTTCTCATTCTATTTTGTTATCGATACGTTTTTCCTTATGACAGTGCTACAATGTCTTGATTACTGTATCTTTGTATTAGATTTTGAAATAGGAAAATGTGTGGTCTTCAAATTTGTTATTTTCAAAATTCTCTTGGCTATTTTATTTTTTGCATTTTCATATAAATTCTAAAATAACCTGGTCAATTTCTCTGTAGCAGCCATATGCTATTTGGTAAGAATTTCAAGGAACTTGTGGAAAATTTGGAAAATATTGTCATATTAACAAAATTAGGTATTCCAATCTATGAATATGGAATGTAATTTCATTTATTTAAGTGTTACTTAATCTCTTCCAGTAATGTTCCATAGTTTTCAGTGTACCAGACTTACACTTCTTTGCTAAATTCATTCCTTAGTATTTTATTCTTTTTATGCTACTGAAAACGGAATTGGTTTTTAAAATTTCATTTTCATTGTTAAGTACATAAAAATAAAATTGATTTTTTTAGCATTTACTTTTTATCCAGCAATCTTGTCTAATACTTACTTGCCAGAGGCCAGCTCCAGCAGATCAGGGTTTACCAAAGGAGAAACAGAGTAGGCAAAAGAGAGAAAACTTGGACACCTGACTCTGTTGCAGGACAGATGCCGTTTATTGTCAGTTAACAGTGAGCTTTTGTATTATTCATATAAGGGAAAGGACAGAGAAAATTCCTACAACAAGAAGTAACCAATAACTTAATCAATAACCTTGACTGAGATAAAAAACAGAACAAGTAGTTCATGTATGGTGTTCTTTAAGGAGCCACTCTGACATGCATTCTTTCACAGACAGATGCTTTCTCAGGAGCGTTACTGTCTTGTGATTTTCAAGGCAGGCTATTCTCATTTATATTTATGACGTTCAAGTTGCTGGTTATCTCTAGAAGCCCCTGAGGTGCTTCATGACAATAACCAGGTTTTAAGGAGCCCACAATTTCTTAGCAAATGATCATATGTTAAGTTTTAAAAGAATGTTACACACTAGACATGTTAATTTCCTCAGTTTACAAAACTTAATCTAATTATGTCTATGAATGTTTCATCCATCCAATTTACGTCAACTTAAACTGTAAAAACAAGCCTATAAATTATTCCCACAAAGATTACTACAGTTTAAAGATTATTGAATAACATATACTTAAATCAGGCTTAAGCTACTTTACAATACTAATTCTGTATAGCAAGAACAACATAATAATATGAAAATACTTATTTTCTTATGTTAAAGGCTCAAATAAGTATGATTAATGAGTTGTAACTGTATCCTAACATGCAAGCCACAATACAAATCATAGTAACTGGGGCAAAATAACATTCTGTTAATTAGAAACTGACTCTACCAAGCAATTATCTATCCACACCTGGTGTTCAAGGTTTTGCTCATGACTCTTTGGCAAGATTAAGGAGTTTTCTACGGATGTTAGAAAGAACACTTCCTGTTCTCTTGTGAGTTTTTTAGCCATAACACTAGATAAAGCAAAAGTGAGGCCTAGCACTAGGAGGTTAAGGGCATAGCCAGATAGGGGAATGATAGAAACAACCTTTTCTCGTAAAATACTGTTTGGCTTCTATGTATGGGGCAATGAATGACGTGAATTGGAGTTTTGTTTTCTGCCTTCGAACTATACAGAATTTTCCGGCTGTATCAGTAACAAAAAATAGAAGAAGTAAGGGTTTCAGTTGCCCAGGCTTGCTTTGCGGGGATCGGCCCCCTGGACTTTGTCAGCAGGCAGGCCTCCATGGCTGGCTCCCAACACTTACACTAGTTCTAAAAGTTTTTTAGTAGGTTGCTTAGAGATTTTTCTATATACAACATCAGGTCATCTATAAAGGGAAATCATCTTACTTCTTTCTTTCCAATCTGATGGCTTTTCTTTGCTTTTCTTACCTAATTGCTGAGGGTAGAAGCACTACTACAATGTTGCACACAATAGCAAGAACAGAAATTCCTGTCTTGCTCCAGATCTTAGGTGAAAGAATTCAATCTTTCACTATTAAACAATGTGCTGTGGACTTTTTTACAAGTAGCCTTTATTAGGTAGGGGATTCTCTTTTATTCTAGCTTATTGAGTGATTTTTTGATTTTTTGTTTTTTTTTATTATAAAAGATGTTAGGATTTCTCACATATGTTTCCTTTCATATGATTATATTGGTTTCGTTCTTATTTTATTTATATGGTGTATTACAATCAATTAACCTTGTATCCCTGGGATAAATCTCATTTGCTCAAAATATATAATTCTTTTTAATGTTTTGATGGATTTGGTTTTGAAGGAGTTAAGAATATGTCATCCAAAATATGGTACTTTGGCAGACTGACTATTTTAAATTAAAAGCGGCTTGGAAAACAACAGGTGCAAGAAGATTACTCTCACCTTCCTTCTGTTTCTTAAAAGCAAAATGTGAAATTCCCATGTGAAAGATGTCCTTCCTATAACCAGAAGAAAAGTAACATTTTTATCATCAAGGACAAGAAATTGAGGCTGAGAGAATTCTGTACAAACCTTGTTGAAAGATCTTTTACTTTTTTTAGCCTTGCCACATAATGTAGTTATTTTTCTTTCACAACTTATTACTCTTTGTCCAATTTAATATGTGTGTTCAACTCTGTGTCTTTGGGTCTTCATTTTCTTATAAAAGCTCCTGTGCCATGTAAAACTTATATTAAATACATTTGTATGTTTTTCTCTTGTTTATCTGACTTAGGTCAATGTAATTCTCAGTCCCAGTTGAAAAATCTCTGAAAGGTTATAGGTAAGAGTTTTTCTCCCCTAGTTCCATTTATATGCCATTTTAAGGAAGAAAATCTGGAATCTAGAGATTCTACCCCAACAGACAATCCAGGAAGTGTTGGAAATATTTTCCTCTTGGCTATGAACATGAAGCAAATGTGCCTTAAAAGATAAAGTTAAGTAGGCTAAGGTGGCAGTTAGATAGTCCTGTAGGGATTAATAGGGAAGACACATATATCAAGAGAAAAAGACTTGAATAAACTATTCAGAGAGAAATCATATAGGTTTAGTTCTATTAAGTAAATCACACAAAATTGCTAACATTTGACCCTTCTTGACCTACATAAACAATAATTTCATGTAGTTCTACCCATACATTCCTGCCAAAACTCTGAAAGTGTTTTTTTTATAACTGATAAACATTTTAAAAATTGATTAATAGAGAATGATAGCACAAATAAAATTGCTCTCCAGAGAGCAATACAATTTTATATTTTGCTCTTCCACCCTTATTTTCCCTGAGGATAATTACCTTAACATAATCTAATTTAAAAATACAAAAGTTTTATTTTAAATAGTATTTTCGTATTTCAATGTCCTCTAATGAAGCTTTCTGAATCTTTTCAAACTTTTGTAAGTATGGTAATATTTTGTTTTGATTGCTATTGCCATTAGGCTTATCATTGTTAGTAGTAGTAAGGCAAGTCAACAATTGTTGTTCTCATTGATGTTGGTGTCATCATTGTCATAATAGTAGTGTTTTTTATTTTGCCAAGGAAGCAGCTAATAGGTGTAAGAGTAAAACATTGTGTGAGATTCATCCTGACTATGCTTCATAAGTTGCTATCTGCACTTTACACTATGGTTTTCACTCTCAGTTGCTCAGTTTCTTTAACTGAAAAGTATGGATTGTACCAATTTTCCAAGGTTACCAGAAAGGTAAATGTTTGCAGCTTTTAAATCTTCTTTGGTTAGAGGCTCAGAAAAGGAAAAGTATTATTCTACATTGTTTAGTACCTTCTGTCACAAGGCTAAGCTATGAATTTAGAATTGGATTAAAGCATATCATTTTTCTCTTTACCTGTCAATTGCCCTCTTATTGAATAAATAAATTGAATACCAAAGTCAGTATTTATTTTAAATTCCATCAGGTTTAGCCTCTTTTTCACTGACTGTTTGAATTTCATTTGTTTAAAAAAATGAATCTTTACTGTGTCTGGACTGCAAAATACTGAATAAAATTACCATGAAAAATAAGTACTGTCTGCATTAGATTGATGAAGTAATTGAATGATTACAGTGAGCTTGAAATATCTTCTGATGAGCATATACTTATGGTAATCATAAAAAAAATTGAAAAAAAACTTTGCAGCTTAACTTAAAATTTATTTTTTTAATATCAGAAATATAATAAACTTCTATTTCTTCCACTGTAACAGAATGAGTGACACCTTGACTTACGCTCTAGGTACTTAAAGAGAATGTTTAACTGAATCCAAGCCCGTTTCATTTTTACACTGAACTTTTTTTTTAGTTGAAAGTATTTTTGGTTCTTTGAAGATTCTGAAGAGTTTTCAAAACCAGTTGTGAATCTCCTCAGGTATTAAAACCAGATTTTAATTTTTCTAAAATAGAAATTTTTGAAGTTCACCTCAATATTTATTTTCACCTAAATGTCCACATATCTGAGTATGTTTAAAGAAATTATGGCATATTCATATAACTAAATGTAGGTATTAAAATCACATTTTTATAAAATCATTAAAGTTTCATTGGAAAATATCATATAGAGTAAATGGAAATAGAAAATTGTATATATAATATAATTCAAAATCTGTCATTGGACTGTATATATTAGAAAATATGTATCTATCTATAACTGGAAAAGACTCTGATCTACAAATTGTGTTTATTATCCAGTAGTAGAAATGAAGGTATCTTTTTTCTGTATTTGATACAATAAACACTATTAGACGCACTTAAAATTGGTATATTACACATGAACATGTATAACTTATAAAACTATTAACCTATGAGTTTCGGCAATCAACTACATCCTTCTGGCAGAATTAGACTAGAAGACAGGTTAATTTTAGAGAGAAAAGCAGTAAGCATGGAAGATAAAATTCATTCTTTCCAGAACTGAAGAGCTGGGAGCTTCATGGTTTTTCATCATGGTTGCTATAAGTGCATGGTATGACCACAATTAGGCATTCTGTTTGAGACAAAAGCCATCAAGAAAATAAAACTATTTGAGAAAAGTCAGCAATGACATGAATGTGAAGACTTTTGTAGTTTGTGGAGTGAGGATCTCCAGAGAGTTTAGGGAGATGAAGAATCAAAGAAAAAAAGTAATAAATAACTTGCCAAATGTGGACTATGTCTTTTAATCCTATTTTAATGTTCTTCAAGAACGAACGCAAAGATGTGAGTTATTTTATTATTACTTTGAAGACTGGCCTGTGTTTTCATAAATATAATCCTGCTCTTAAACTTTAACACCTTAATCATCAAATTCCATATATGTAATGGAGAGATGAATGTAGATATGTACATGTGTACTTCTCTATTTCATAGTCATAAAATACATTTTTAAACTTTGTGGTTGGTGACGATACCCTATCTTGCAAATATTTTTCCTAAATCAAGCAGTTCATCAGCAACCTCCTTCCCCCAAAGCCATAGCCATTTCCAAATTTCCTGCCACAAACTCTAAGTATCCTTTTGGTCTTAATGAATGGTTCCCCCCAACTATCTGGTTGGTGGGTTAAGAATAGAGGACATCTTATTAAAAGGGACTCTGAGAGCAACTTCCAGCCGCAAGGAAGGGTAATGTATTTTGGTAGAAAAAAGCTCTTCAGAGTTTTTCCAACATACAATTTAGGAAGAAGAAAAAATTATCCACAATAGCCTTGCAATGAAAGTACAAGTTCAGTGAACACTTCACCATGTGAGAAACACAATTATATGTTTAAAGGAATTTAAGAATGTATTAGACATGGTTGTCAATATTTTCAAGAACATTTGGGGAACAAACATATAATCTTTAAGAAATAAGTATGGTACAAAATGTGGTTTTTTTGCTGAATAAGGGGCATGATATAGTAGGTACTAGAGGATTCTAATGATCATTTAAATTTGTGAAACACTAATGTAGGTAATGAAGAGTTAGCAAAGCACTTCAAACAGAGGAATACCACATTCAGATATACATATTAAAAAGATGAATTACAGTTATCTGGAGAATGGTCTGGAAAGGAATGAATTTGGAACAATTCACTCTACCCAACCTATATTCTAACCTTATATTTTAAAACCCTTCAGCATCCTTTAACATACATTAATCAAGTTGGCTCAGAAAAAAACTGTGGTTTTAATCTTTTTTTTTTTTTTTGCCAATTTTGGTGAGTCTTTTACTCTTTCTAAGCCTTTGTCATTTTATCTATAAAATAATATAGATAATCACTAAAATACACTTCGGGTTTCAAATTCTCTTAACAAAGCTAAATGGTTATGTAGACTATTAAAGGTATGTTTTCATAGAACACCTGCCTCTAGATTTATGAGAAAAGAAAACAATTGCCATTTCTACTTAGACATACACCAAACATATATTCAAAAACTAGAATTATTTCTTTTTTGCTTTCTTCTCCTTTTTTTCTGATCCATAAAAATATAAGATTGTATGTAATAAATGGAGAGGAAAGGGAATGATATGAATTTTGAGACAACTCTTCAGTATAAGGATGCTCGATACCTTTGTCACCATAAAAGTTAATGAGGATGTCAAGTTACTTTGAGGTTCAACCCCCAAAGGATATTCTCAGTTCTGCCAGAAAGAAAAAGCTTTGCATGATAATGAGCATCTCTGAGGGAGATAAAACACTGATGATGGTATAAGATGCATGACTCAATTACGTATAGAGTAATGATAAGCCTTGCATCCTGTATACTTTCCTAATTGAATAACAGTGCAATCCTGAGTACTACAAATAGTGTAGAGAACTCATTAAGGAGAGAAAAGCAAGTATCTTGTCTTAGTTATAACTCAAATATTGTGGGTTTAAAAATGATAGGCATGTCTAATAGAAATAGTTTTACATATTTTTTCACAAAGGTTTCTCTCATCTAGAGAAACTGCTGGAACTGAGGTGAACTTAATTAGTTCAATGTATCATGCTAAATTGTAAAAAGGAGTAAAACAACAAAAAAAGCACAAGTATCTTTCTTAATCTTACTGTAGAAGTCTATGTGTAAAGCATTGTATTGAAATGCAGGAACAATGGGGATCTTTAACTTTTCTCCAGAAACCTAGAGTTCTATCTATATATGAAATTGTTGATAAAGGGATCACCCAAGTTTTCTTTCAAGTATGTTTTTCTGTCTTATCTAATGTGTGGTTATCATCACTTTTGACAATAATAGTCATTTCAGTCAACAAAATGATTGTTAAGAGGTACCACTTGCTCATATAATTTGTTATTATGTGAGAACAGTGGGTACAGGAGAACCAGAACAGTGAACCATCATGACTTATGTATCCTAGGAAATTCTCAGGGATTGACTGGAAGAGAAACAAAATGTAGGAAAAGGAAGGGGGAAAAAAAGGAAAGGGGAATGGAGGGATGGAAAGGACAGGGAAGGGGAGGAATTATAAAGAGACAATTGCTTCTGGATCTAGACACATGATCAAGAGATAGATATTTCAAAGTTGTGAGGCAACTGTATAGGTGTTCCCAAGTTAAATTGTAGAGGAATAGCAATAGCCAATGTTCAACTCTGATCTATCAAATGATTTTCTTCCAATGGAAATTCATCCTTATTGGCATTTAAGGGCTCTAGGAAATACAGCCTTTTCTCATTGATACAACTATTCATCTTTCAAAGATTCATAAGACACAGTTGAGAACCACACACGCTTGTCCCCATATTTGGTAAGCTCAACTTCTAAACATACGTAAATTATAAGTCATATGCTAATTATAAGCCACAATGTGTAGCTAAATGTTTCTAGATCCGAGTCAGTCCTGAGTTTGTTCTCAGGGTGAGAAGGTTCAAGAAAGGAGAGATACACTTTCATTTATCTGATCTGAATTTTATCAAATCTTTGTCATTAAATTTTCCTAAAAAAGAATAACCATTGCCTCAAAGAGTCCTCCTGATTTCTAATAAAAGCAAAATTAGTTCTGTTGATTTATTTTTTCTAAGGTGTCTGAAAATTATTTACAAAAAAAATTATTTGGTACTATCAAAACCACCATATGTATAGAGAGGCCATGACAATTCCAGGTATAATTGTACCCAGACCACAATATATAGATTTGACGATAACTACTTTTTTTCTTTTATAAGTGGGTTTACATCAAAGCCTTAACCAATAATCTATTGTTTGGGGGTTGGATGAGATTTCAAAAACTATCAGGTAACTTCAGAATTGTTTTCACATTTCTGGCAGAGCATCATATAGAGTGTGAGATCTTATGCTGAACATCACCATGACAGTTACTCTGTCACTGAGAAATAACCATCTATTTCTCAATCCACATTATCAACATTCTCCCTAACCTGTTGTTCTGCATAATTAGTCTCTTTTCTATCCCATGCATTCTAGGACCAGAATATCAGGAAAAGATGGGCTTTAATTGATTTCCTTTGATCATAGGACTATGATCATGTTTCCACTTTGGTATTAACTCCTAGAAAACTCAAAGCCAAATTTATGAGTCTCTTCTAACAAAGTCTATAGAAACTTGCAGATTCCTCCCAACCCTGTACTAAACTTAATGTGAGTTTCCATCTTTTTCCCCTCCACTATTATTATTCTTTCCTTTAAAAATTATTCTATAATTTAAAAAATATATTTATATATGCCTAGTTCTTTTCTAGGTAAGGAGCTAATGTTCAGTTGCAAGTTATAACAACACTATTGTATTTTCTTCTCCAAATATTTTTGGGCTTTTTATGTAAAAGAAATCCAGAGGTAAACAGTACTGGTCTAGAATTGTGGACTCAGTGTTTCATTAAGAACCCAAGGTCTCTTTACTTTTTGTGAGGTTTCTGTCTTCAGCCATGCAAAATGATTGCCACTCCAATAGAAGTTAAGAAGCAGGGGAAGGACAAAAGGCATATATTGTCTAACTTATTTTTTACTAGGATTAATTTATCTTCAGTACATATGTTTTCATTTTATTTGTAGAACTGGTTTTCATGGTGACCTGAATTTGCAAGGCAGACTGGGAATGTATTTTTTTCTGGACAACTTGTGACTTTGAAATAAGTTAGTTTTTATTTGTTGTAGAAGACAAAGAGAATGAATATTGGGCAGGCAACTAGCACTGTCTGCTATCAATGGTATCACAAATCCAAAAAAAAAAATCTACATACGCACACATGCACACACATGTTATGTATTTAATTGTTGAATGTTTAAATTTTTTTTCCTCTTCACAAATAACCCTATAACTTCTCCCCCAAGAAAAATCTGACAACTTTTAAATATGTGTATGTAACACTCAGTTCACATTTGTGAAAAAAACTAAACAAGCAAAAAAGTTTACTTCCTTTTCATCAAACCAACACTTTTTGGCACTTGTTATATGTAAAATATTGTGCTAAAGATGATTGGGAATTATGAGATTAATTGGACAATATGCGTGCCCCTGAGGAACTCATAATCTAGAGATGAGTTCACAACCAAAGTATTTGTTCCATTAGTGATCTTTATAAAATTCCAACTTCTAGAACAGTGATTTTGAAATTTAATTTATATAATATCCTTTTTAAATTTTTATAGATACATAGTAGTTTTATATATATATATTTCTGGGATATAGTGATATTTTGATACAAGCACACAATGTGTAATGGTCAATTCAGGGTAATTGAGATACTCATCTCCTAAAATATTTATCATTTATCTTTGTGAACAACATTCCATTTTATTGTTTTTAGTTATTTTGAAATACACAATAAGTTATTGTCAACTATAGTCACTTAATTTTTCTCCTGAACACTAGATCTTATTCATTCCTTCTAACTGCATTTTTGTACTTATTAACCAACCCTTTTAAAAAAATCTCCCCTACCAGTTCACTACCCTTCGCAGCCTTTGGTAACCATCATTCTACTCTCTATGAGTAGAGATCAAATTTTTAAGCTCCCACATATGATGAGTGATAACATTCAATATTTATCTTTCTGTGCATGGCTTATTTCACTTAATATAATGTCCTCTACAGTGACATCCATGTTGTTGCAAGTGACAGGATTCCATTCTTCTTTGTGGCTGAATAATATTCCATTCTGTATATGTAACACACTTTCTTTATTCATCCATCTGTTCTTGAACACTTAGGCTGATTTCATATCTTGCTATTGCAAGCAGTGCCTCAATAAACATGGGATATCCAGTGTTCCTAGCACTGTTAATTGAAGAGACTGTGTTTTCCTCAATGTATATTATTGGTACCATTGTTGAAAATAGGTTGACTATAAATATATGTGGATTTATTTCTGAATAATATATCTAATATCTTAAAGGATGCTCAAAAAAAAGTTTCAGATTCATTTAAGCTGCTGTAACCCATAGAATGTTTCACATGACTGCCCTGAAAAGGCTGTAAAAATTTGTTCCTTGGAAAATTGTGCAAGTCTGAAATGCAGAAAATTATAAATTTTTCCATCTACCTTTTGATTCTTTACATGCACCTTTTTTCTTCTTTGAGTGAATTGAGTGATGTGAATATATCATTCCTAGGCAAATGTCACTCAGAATCACTTTGAGTAAATATGTGTAAGATGTGCCTAACCTAAAGGAACTGATTGGAAAGGTAACTTGTTAGTATTTCTCTTTACTGTGATATACAACAAAGTGTGTTAGTCCTATACCATTTTTAATAATAGATCTACTCTTATTTCCTTCCATTGCATTCCATTAACTATTTATTTTGATAATTTTGTGTTATAAACAGTCTTGTAGCTTTCTCAAATTTATTTTCCAGTGATGCAACAGAGAGTACGATACAGAGAATGACCAAAGGAGAAAAAGAAAGTGAAGAACATGAAAGATTTTGTTATTTTTAACCTCCTCCATAGTCACTAAGAGAAGAACATCATTAGTGTTGTTATATCTCTTAAGTACAAGGAACCTCACTCTTGGTATCAAGTAATTGTAAGGTTTTTACACTGACATCCTTGTACTTTTAAGATAGGCTACTGAATTTCCACATGAACCCAGGAGGAAAAATTCCTCAAGCATAAACATAAATACTGCTCCCACATACCTAAAAGATGGCTAATTTTGACTGCTGTAACTTTGTCAGAAGTCAGTTGACTATAGTAGTGCAGATTTTTCTTAAATCTATCTTGTTTCATTGATGCATGTATCTAGCTTATCCTTTCACCAACAGCACAGTGTCTTATGACAGACACTGGAAATAAGTACATGCACATCAAGAGAGTGACTGAAATAGAAATCAGAAATAATTTATATAATCATATTTTCCTACATAGTTGGTAAAACAAAGAGTACACCTTTCTGGATTGTATTACCTATTTCTTACCTACTAACACAATTCTCTAGATCGAATTCACTTTCTATTTTAAGAAGTCCATTATTTCAAATTGTGATTACTTCCTTAATTTTTATCCGAAGCATGAGATTAATAGGAAAACAACATTCTGAGAATTAAACTTATTGCATTAGAAGATGATCTACTAAAAACAATTAAAAAATAAGTCAACAATTGTAAACTCTTTCATATATTGGAATATTTTAATCATTTCATATATGACTGGTAATTGTCTTTAAGAAGGAAAACACATTCAATATTAAATATTTATATTCTTTTGTCATCAAAGTTTGCATTCAATATAAGTTAGAACAGTTACCTGGAATACCAAAAATGTTTTGCCTTGTTGTCTTGTACTCATTGCATCTAATTTTAGTTTCTTAAAAAATACGAGGATATGCTAACAAGATCCTCCATCATATGCCTGTTTTAATTCATTGATTTGACTTTGTTTCTACATGAAAGAAGTGACTATACTGTTATAGTTGCAATATTAACAGTAACATTCAATTAACACGCACACTATGAGCTAAAATTATACTTCACAAACACCTAACTTCTATCTTCTGCTTTCTTATTAAAATATTGCTAATGTAACAGCTAACCTCTACTTTTTTACACTTTATAATATCCCTAAATTGAAAGAAAATTCACATCTATAAAAATAAGTGTGGAATATTTTGGTGAGGATCATAATATGTAAGACAAATCTAACAAATATTTGTTGATCATCAATATCAGTGTATTATATGGGGACACCCAAAAAACTGGAATTATTTTTTGGAGGGCAGACCCTTTGTAGAACAGGATTCCCCTGCTAGGTAAGTGTTCTAGGAACCCATCGGCATCAATGTACCAGCTAGCATTGTTGTGAGAGGATTATTACAGCTTCAATGAATTTTGCAAGAGAGATTCTTTCAACATGTTTGCCCATTTCATGATGGGTGATTTATGTGCACACCTGCCCATAATGCACTGAGTGTTCAGCAGTTTTTGACCAAGAAGACGTGACCCCTGTGCCCCACCATCCCTATTCACCTGAACTCACCCTGAGCAACTTTTTTTTAATTGTTGTTTCTCTGGATGAAAAAAGTCCTCAAAGGGAAATGTTCTGCCAATATGGAAGAGGTAACACAAAAAACAGAAGCACTAGCAGGCATCAATACTGATGAGTTTAAAAACTGTTTTGAGCAATGGAAAAGCATCTGGATAGGTGTATTGAATCAAACGAAGAGTACTTTGAAGGTGACTGAAGTTTAAACATGTAAGAATAAATATACAATATTTTATAAATAAATTCTGGGTTTTGGGGGCCCCCCACATATAAGGCAGGACAATGGATGAAGAGAGAAGTTATACAATAAATTTTCCTGCCTTCAAGAAACTCATAAACCAAGAAGACATGGTAAACACATATTGAAGCACTCAGGGAAGAAAAAGTATGGAAACAGGATTTGTGAAATTTGTGTATATATGTTTATTCTTAAAATGCTATAATTTTACATTTTACTTTAAGGTTGATTATACATTGCAAGTTAATTTCCACCCAAGGTGTAAACTATGTGTTGAGGTGTATTTTTTCCTCACACGTATATGACCAATTGTTTTAGTACCAATTTGTGTACAAGATTATCCTTTTTTATTTGAATTGTCTTTGCAACTTTGTCAGAAGTCAGTTGATCAGAGAAGTGCAGATTTTTGTTAAATCTATCTTGTTTCGTGGATGCATGTGTCTAGCTGTCCTTTCATCGACAGCGTGGTGTCTTATTACTGTAGCTTTCTGGCACATCCTGGGATCAGAAAGTACAATTCACTACTAGGTTCTTATTTTTCAAAATTGTTTTAGTTATTACAAAACTTTTGCATTTCTATTAAATTTTAGAATCAGTTTACCAGTATATCAAAAGTAACGTATATTGGCATTTTGACTGAAATTATGTTAGATCTACAGGTCAATTTTGGAAAATTGACAACAATATTAGTTCTTCCATACCATGAACATAGTTTATCTTTTCAATAAAACAAAAAAATTTCTTTATGTTATCAATGTTTTGTAGTTTCCTAAAATGTTTGATTTTTTTAGTGTCATAGGAAGTGCTACTTTTAACATCCTGAGTCCTAATGTTTTATTACTAAATATTAATTGCTAAATTGTATATAAATAAAATTGACTTTTGAATATCTTTTATCTTGTGATCTGGTTAAATATTTTTGTTGGTTCTGGAAGCTTTATGTAGTCTCTGGATAATCTATGAGTATCTCTTTTTTTTTTTCTTTTTGTCTATACTGACTAGGACTTTGATTATGATTTTGAATAGCAATGTTGTTGAGAGAAAAAGTCTTTGTCTTGTTTCTGATCTTAGCTGAAAATCATTCAGTCACTTATCTTTAATGGGGTATTAGTTATAGGGTTCCTGTATATTAAATTTGTCAAGTTAAATAATTTTCCTTCTATTGCTAGTGATTTTGGGGGTGTCTGTTATTGTGGTGAATTCAATTGATTGGTTTTCAAATGAACCAGTCTTGCATTTTTGGTATAGACCATACTTGATCATAATATCCTTTTTAAATATTTGATTTACTAATATGTTTTGTGAATTTTGTTCACTATGTCTTTGTTTAGGAAAAATTATGACTTGTAGTTTTTGTTACTTGCAATGTTTTTCTTGTTATTAGTAGTACTTGGTTTTGGAATTAGGGTAATGCTGGCTTCAAAATATGCATTGGGTAGTGCTTATCCTGTTCTATTTTATGAAGAGTTTGTACATAATTAGTATTAATTCTTCCTGAAATGTTTGTTTGAGTTCACTACTAAAAAATCTAGACCTGAAGTTTTTTGTTGTTGTTGGAAGTTTTTTAATCTAAGAATTCAATTCCTTGAATAGATAAATCATTATTTATATTATATATTTATTCATAAATATACTTTCTTCATTTGTGTCTTTCAAAAAAATTGTATTTCTTCTAAATTGCTGAATTTGGTATCCTGATAGTTTACATAGCATTTTCATTTCCATAGTGTTATCTTTTTTATAATGTCTAAAGAGATTTTTATGATGTTCCCAGTATTGAAAAATTGCATTTTCTTTCTTTTATTGGTCAGTCTGATTAGGGGATTGTCTTTTATATTAATGTTTAAAGAACCAGGGTTTGTTTGAATTGATTTTCTGATATTTTTTCACTTTGAATTCTATTGATTTGTAGTGATATTATTTCATTACTTCTGCTTCTTTGAACTCTATTTATTTTGGGTTTTTTGTTTGCTTGTTTTTAATGTCAAAGCTTAGATTCTTATTTTAATTCCTTTTTAATTTCTAACATAATTTAAACCTGTAATTTCTAAGTCTTTCTTTAACTGAATCCTGCAACTATTGATATGTTGAAAATGTTGATATGTTTATTTTATTTATTTATTTATTTATTTTTGAGCTGGAGTCTCACTCAGTTGCCCAGACTGGAGTGCAGTGGCCGCTCCTGGCCACCGCAGCCTCGACCTGCTGGGCTCTGGCGATCCTTCTGCCTCAGCCTTCCGAGTAGCTGGAACTACAGGCATGCGCTACCACACCCAGCTGATCCTTTGATTTTTATTGTAGAGATGAGGTCTCGCCAAGTTGTCCAGGCGGGTCTCGAACCCGCGGGCTCAGGCAATCCACTCACCTCAGCCTCCCAAGGTGTGGGATTACAGGCTGAGCCACAGAGCCCAGCTGTTCATTATTTTATACGCACTGAAAGGCAATGTGTATTCTACTACTGGTGGGTAGATTGTTCTAAAACTGTTTATTAGTTCACTTCGGCAGATGGTGTTTTAAGTTTTTTTCTATTCTTTCCTAGTTGCTTACTATCAGTTAACTGGTATAGTTGTGTTGAAGTCTTCAAATATAACTGTGAATTGGTCCCTCCTTACTGTTCTGTTTTGCCATGCATATTTTAAAGCTCTGTTATTAGGTGCGGGTATGTTTAGAATTATAGTTTTCTTAGAAAATTGACCTGATTATTGTTATGAAATAGTCCTATTTTCTCTAGTAATATTCTTTGCTCTGAGGTCTAATTTCTCTGGTTTTAACCTATCTTATCCAGCTTACTTTTGGTTAATTTTAGTATGGTGTATTTTCCTTATTTTGGAATTTTGGAAATTATTGTCTTAAATTACTATTTTTAATATTAAGTATCTTTGGTTATTTTTAATTTTTAGAGTGTCTAAATACATGTGTGTAGAATTCTTTTTGCATGTATTCTCTACTTATCATGTTCCCTTTGATTCATTTTATCTTTTTTACAATTTTGCTTTCTCAGGATTAAATTTTTCAAATGCGTTAGCTCTTTACTATTATTAAATAGCTTTATTAAAGAACAATTTACATAAAATTAAATGCACCCATTAAATTGTAAAGTTTGTAAAGTGTTAACAAATGCATACTTACCTCCAGATAACCACAACCAGTCAGGAAATAAATATTTCTATCCTTTCAAAATTTTTCTTCATGGCAATTTATAGTCAATAATCCCACTTTCACTTTTGCCCCTAGGCAACCACTGTCCTGATTTCCATCACTGTATATCAGGTTTGCCTTCTCTAGGATTTTGTATAAATGAAGTAATGCCATGTGTTTTGTGTGTGTGTGTCTTGTCCTTTTGATTAAGCATTATTTTGAGAATCATCCATGTTGTCATGCACATCAGTTGTTGGTTTTTATAATGGGTAGTAACTGATGTGCCAAAATGTTACCATTTTAAAATATATTTACTATTTGATAAACATTTGGATTGCTCTTAGTTTTGACTTTTGAGAATATAGATGCTACAGACATTCATGCACAAGTATTTATATAATATATGCTTTTGTTTCTCTTTTTAATTAAGAGAATTGATGGCTCGTATTGTAAATGTGTATAAAAAATATTGTCAGTGTTTTTCAGAGCACTTTTATCATTTGATATCCCCTTTAATAATATATAAGCTCCAAAACTCCACATCCTTACTAACACTTGATGTTGTCAGCGTTTTAATTTGAGCCACTTTATAGATGTATTCCTTTGTTTAATTTTAATTATTATCTTTTGCATTTATCTGATAAAAATGATGCTAAGCATATTTCATATCCTTATAAAGACATTTTATATCCTTATGAAGACATTTTATCTCTTATTTTCTGAAAGTTCTGTTTAAATTTTTTACCCATCTTCTATCACATTGTTTGATTACTTATTGAATTGCAGATGCTCTTTTTAGATTGTGGATATCAGTTCTTTGTTTGATATCTATTGCAAATAGTTCTCTAGTCTTTGGTTCACTTCTTCATTTTTCTAAAAAGTTTTTTAAATAGTATATGTTCTTAATTTTTAAAATGTTCTATTAATTTAGTTTTCTTTTGTGATTTGTGTTCTTTATGTTTTATATAAGAAATGTATATTTACCTTGAGGTTACAAAGATTATATTCTATATTATCTTTAGAAATACTATAGTTTTAGCTTTTATGTTTAAGTTTATGATTCATTCTGAGTGAATTTTTGTGCACACTGTGGACAAATGACAGGTTCATTTTTATACAAATGGTTATTACTACCAAAGTATCTGCTGACAAAAACAGTTTTTTTCCCAATTAAATTGCCCAAGAAACTATGTAAAATATGTGAAATATGAATCTACCACTGCAGCCCTTCAGGGCCACTTCTAAGTAGAACTGCAGTGCAGCAACTGTTCATTTCAGTGTGCATTCACTTTTTTTTCATGTTCCTTCTTTTTTTATTTTAGAGTTGTGGGGTACAAGTGGGGATTTACTACATAAGTATTATAGGTTGCATGCAGGTGAAGTTTGGGCTTCTAGCTGGCCCTTGCCCTTCCGGATAATGAATCATCCAGTTCATGGACATCACCGGCAAAGAAATCCCCCTTGTGGCCGTAAGTGTGAACTGTAGCACAGTGCACTCTGACCTTGCGTGCACCTGATCTCAGGTGTATCTAATGACTTTGTGGTTCTGAGAAGCCAGTTCATGAAGAGAAGCTTTGATAATGGCGACCGGGTGTTTTATGGATAGATTATTTATCCTTTTTTCATATTTTATTTTAAAGCTGTGTGGTACAATTCAGGATTAGGTATACAAGTGAACATCATATGGTTAAAGACCATTTTTGCCTGATTTGAGATCACTTGCACTATACCAGGACCTGTTTTTGAATAATGTATATTTCTGTTGCAGATGGCATACCTTTGCCTCAGACCCCATAGGACTATGGTGTGATTTTATTACATAGCTCATCCTAAACCCACATAATGTATTTCCCCACTACAGACTCCTCTAGTGATGTGGTTCTCAGTCAGGGATGCTTTAGCTCCCCAGGACACTTTTGGTCATGTTGCCTGGAGACATGTTTGATTGTCATGACTAAGGGAAGGGGACACAGAGTGTGCTATTGGCATCTAGTGGACAGAGATCAAAGATGCTGCTAAACACCTTACAGTGTGAGGGGAGCACAGTTTCTCCAACAGTGGGTTATCTGCTCTGAGATGTCTATAGTTACAAGGTTGAGAAACACTGCTCTGATACCACAGAACTACTTGTCATTTTGCACAAATGTCGACATGCTTTGCACTGCAGCCTGGAGAAACTACAGAGCCTTTTCCTGTTCTCAGCTCAGCTTAAACTTAGAAGTCCTTCATGTCACTTAGTAAATGAATCAGAGCAGTATTCTTATATTCTCAAGTGTGGAATAGGCTGCCTCTAGAACCTGAAGAGGCCTTCCAAGTGTTTCATTTCCATCTTAGGGACAAGAGGCATGAGATTCAATTATTTTGTTCCTCATTTTGGAGAACTATTCCTGGCATGGCCCAGATCATTCTAAAAATGTCAAGCCCCTGAAACTTTACAGATTTTATCTTTCACTTCTGGAGCATATGTGCCTTATAAAGGCCTCTAACATATTTGACACGTCTTGCTCATCTGGCTTAATTAACTTGATGTCATCCACATAGTGGACCAATTTTATCTTCTGTGAAATGTCCAGATGGTCCAGGCCCCCCCTTCTGAGTTCACTAAGGCAGAAGGCAGAAGGATTAGCATAGCTATGGAGCACAGTGTTTAATGTGTTCTCTTGTTTGTCCCATATAAATGTGAACTGCTTTTGATCATTTCTCCTGAAAGGGATGGAAAAAAAATGCTTTTGTCTGATCATGGCTACATGTAAGACTGAGTTAATCTGCTCTTACAAAATTCCATAACTTGGTTTAGCAGCTATAGTTGGGGTTACTACTTGGTTAAGTTTGTGATAGTCATCTTCCAAGATTCATCTTCTTTTGCGGATACTAAATTATGAATCAAATAGGGATACAATGGAAACCAACTTCTCGTATCTTGTAGATAATTAAAGACAGAGATAATCTCTGCTCTATACTCTGGAACTGATATTGCCTTTACCATCTTGACCAGGGAGGACCAGTTCCCAAGTCTTCCTCTAGGCCTACTGCACTATGACGGCTCTTACAGGTTAGTGAACTACTAAGGGTTTCTGTATACCAAGTATTTCCACTGACTTATACATTTAAAAACAATGAAAATCACCAGTATATGTGATTTCAGACACAGAACACTTACTGAGAACCAGGCTTGGTCAGGACTCAATTTATTACCTGTGCCCCAACCATATGTTAAGAGTGGTACATGGGTCATGATGATGCAACAAGTCCCAGGTATTATTGCCAACTTAAATCCTGTATACATCATTTTGTGACACTTATTATGGTTACCTGCATAGATGGTTATAGGTCCTTTTGCAGAAAGCCTAGGGGAATTATTACTCTAGACTCTTGTTGTAGTATTTTAGGGTCCTTTCTCAATGAGACTCTGCTTCTTCTTTAGATAGTGGTTTCTGATGTATAAAACCTTATCAAGTCAAGAAACTGAGAAAGATATTGTGAACTTTTATTAGAGTGGTTGTCTTCAGATTTTTGAAAATCCAGTACCCTTGTTAGCTGCTCATCTTATCTTACTGTTCAGAATACCATGTTCTATTAATTATCTCCATAGCTTTCTGCAGCACTCTCCACCTCACAATGTCACTTTGCCACCTATCACAGTAATTGTGATTGCCTTGCCTGTGATAGTTAAACACCACAACACGGTCTCTACGAATTCTAGAATCCATCGGCTCTATTGCTGTCAGGGAGTCTAGTTCTGTAACAACATATCATGCAGGCAACCCTGTTCTTCAGAGGAGAGCTGCTTATGAGCATCTCAGCAATGCCATTTCTCTGCTCATCCGTGTATTACTTATCACCTTGGTAAATGAAGTGTTCTTTAGGTCCTTCCAGAGACTAGAGACCAATGATGAACTTTTCAGCCTTGGTAGTATACCCAGTCTAGGCTGAATACTTCTCTGTACCTTTCATTCTTTTCTCCTCTATCATAACAACACGGGTGTTTCTACTTCATGTTATTTGGGCCAACCCTTTACTCAAGCTTCCAAGAGTCATACTAAGTTCCATTATAACATCATTTCTTAATTTCCTTTGGGGCTAAAGGTATTACTTATGTATCATGAGATGGTGCTCTCATTTTAACAATCTGTCTTCCCTATCCAGTTTTATGCTTTACCTTCCTCAAAACAAAACCTTCATAATTTTAGCCCCATTCTTACTTTCCTGGTTCTTGTTGTATATGTGTGCTAGGACATCTACCAAATTTAGCATGCATTATACTTCTTTCCCTGGCAGAGCAATGTTTCTTCATCCAAGTTGTATTGTAATTTGACCACGGTTATTTGTTTTGTGCCTAAGACAGAAGGTAAGGTTCTGAAGAGGGCTGTAACACAGGGCTAGAGAATAGAAAGCTGAGGAGGTATTTGCACTATCTTCAAGTCAGAGAGGGCACTAGCCTTTAACAGTGAACATTGAATCATTTCTACCAGTCCAGAGAGTTCAGAAATATCTGTGCTTAAAAGATTCTTGAGCTTATATATCCAGACATATTCATTCCAAGACTCAGGACCCATTAGGGCCCTTGCTTTGGAATAAAATGCATGAGACAATTGAAAATCCAAAGGTCTTTGGATTTCTGTTACTCTAATGTACAGTCAGGGCTGAGAAATGCTGCATTAAAGGAAGCTGACATTCAAAAGGAGTTTTGGAGGTGTCAGATGGACAGTCAAACTGTATGGCCTAAGCAACATAACCATACCTTGGCACCGTTTAGAAATGTATACCTTGGAATCTCTCTCTCACTCTCTCTCTCTCTCTCTTTTCCTAATTTACTTTCTAATTAAACAATATTTTCTAGTCTAAAAAAAAAGAGAAATGTATACTTTTAAAGAGCTCAGCTATTTTATGAAATTAAATTGTATAATCATTCTACAAATTCTTAAATTTTTGGTACCTAAGGAATAAAAATAGTAAACATTCAAACAATCTAGACTGTAGAGAAAAATTAAAGCTATGATCATTTGAAATTCTCCATAAATTTTATTTCATGCTTCAACCTGGAGCCACAAGAGTCAGCCCGAGTACTTTTTGTGTTAAGATATCTCATTTCAAACACAAACAGCCCACTCATTCCATGTGAACTGGGTTGTGTTTTCCCTCTCAATGTCATTTTTTCTTTGGAAGGTCTCATTTTCAGTATCTGAGGTTGAGGACAAAGTCTCTCATTATTTTTCTTCCATCAGCTCACATTTAAGACAATTATAGCACAGCTGGGCAGACATGCTGGTATGCAAGTGCCTTTCTTTTTCATAGCCCTCATTGTGGGGAAGAAGCCCAGAGAGTCAACAGAAAAATTAATCACAATTTAAGAGAGAAAACTACATCATATTAAAACACTATTTACAAACCTTAACAAAATTAAGACATTGATGGTTAATTATTTATTATTGCTAAGTTTATTTTGAACATCTTTCTTATAGAAGGATTTTGACCCTTTGGTTCATTATTCTAAGCAAAATCTCCTGAACCCTGGGGCCTAGGGAGAATTGGATGTTTAAAAAAATCGACTTCTGGCAATATGGCGATGGCAGCTTGATCTGTGAGACCTCCGCGAAAGAGGATACAGAAAGACTGGGCTCTCTCCCTGGGGACCTGCTCCTCACATGGAACTGGGCCACTGACACTTCAGAAGCATCACAGTGGTCCAGGCAGCCACTGCCGCCACCGCGGTCCGGACACCATCACCGCTGAGGTCCAGGAACCGTCGCCGCCACAGTCTGGGCACCCGCCGCTGTCGCCACCTGTGTCTGAGGTGATCCACACCTTCGGACCTTGGAACCCCTGCAGGCAGGATCTGCTGAGATCGCTGCCACCACTACTGCTGCTGTGATGTCCTGCTGAGCCGTAGATCTCCTCCTGGGTGCCTTGGGGCCAGGCTTCCATTCCCGGCTTCTTTCTGGCTCCTTTTCTGACTCCCTCACTGGTGGGATGAGCAGCTGAGATAAAGATCATGTGGAGCTGTGAGATAGCACCACCTGCTGGCCACTCAAGGTAACAACACCAAAAGGGGAAACTGACCCTGTGAACAAACTTAACAGCCTGAAAAAACAGCCAGAAATCAGAGCTGAAAGGACATTGAACTTAAACGAAAAGTCTCAAAGTGTGCTTGACTGGTTCTGTTAGTTTACTAACTCGATTCTATTCCTTTTGTTTTGGCCCTTTTTTTTTTCCTTTCTTTTTCCTTTTCTTCTCTCTGTAAACCATATCTTTATAGAGACGAATAGCACACCAATAAGAAGATTGGTTAGCTTGTATGTTAGCATCAATGTATGTTTTAGTTTTTTTTTGTATCTGAATTGGTCAGTTTGTAGCCATGGTCTACTGTCTGTATCTGTTTCAGTTTTTGGCTCTCTCTCCATTTGTTAGTACACCCGTCTGTTCTCCCCCTTACCCTTCTCTCTTTCCACCCTCCTCTCCCCCACACTGTCTGCTCCATTCTCTTCCCTCTGTTAACCTCATTTTATTTCAGGGAGTAAACCTACAAACCCACTGCATGGCCAGATTCCAAGGCAGTGGGAAGTGGGTTTCAGATTATCCACACACCTGTCAGCAGATAACAGATACCAGGACCTGCAGATAGATTTTGAATCACAGCTCCCCCCCATAAGTAAATCTCAAAAGTGTAAAA
>CAUYQG010113867.1:0-10744 GCA_963574415.1 Tarsius wallacei
GGATCTACAAGGAACTCAAATGTGCTGAAAAGAAAAAAACAAACAACCCTATTACAAAGTGGGCAAAAGACATAAACAGATACTTCTCAAAAGAAGACATATGAGCAGCCAACAGATACATGAAAAAATGTTCAACCTCACTAGTCATCAAGGAAATGCAAATTAAATCTAGACTGAGATACTACCTTACTCCAGTCAGAATGGCCATTATCAATAACTCAAAAAATAACAGATGCTGAAAAGGATGTGGTGAAAAGGGAACACTTCTTTACTGTTGTTGGGAGTGTAAACTAGTACATCCTCTGTGAAAATCAGTGTGGCGATTCCTAAAAGCTCTAAAAATCGACCTTCCATATGACCTCGCAATCCCCCTACTGGGAATATACCCTGTAGAACTCAAATCACTCTATTAAAAAAAGATACCTGCACACGTATATTTATCACAGCATTGTTCACAATAGCAAAATCATGGAACCAACCATGCTGTCCATCAAAAGAGGACTGGGTTAAAAAAATGTGGTATATATTCACAATGGAATATTATGCAGCTCTAAAAAAAGAACAAAATCATGAATTTTGCTGCAACCTGGATGGAATTAGAGTTTATAATACTAGTGATCTCTCACAGAAACAAAGATCTGAGTATCACATGTTCTCACCCATAAGTGGACCTTGAACAACTATCATAATACTATAAGAAAAGGATTGACAGTGGCAGGAAACTATGGGGGGGGCAGGGAGGTAAAGTGAAGTGGGATTATCGGTAGTCAATATCTGTCTGGGGTCAGGGGGCACACTTCATCAACAAGGGTACCTGCACAATGCATATTTGCATACCTATCCCTTAACTGTACCCCACAATTTTAAAATAAAAAATATGTATTAAAAAAAAGAATCAAAGCAAGAAAATTAACCCACAAGATCTCATAAACCTGCAGAAGCAAAAGAGGAAAAAAAACAACTTCCAGAAAGGGTGACCATATAATGTATAGCCCAATCCTGGATAATTTGTTTTTAAATTTTGTACTTTAAAGATGTGCGTTACAATTCAGGGTTAAGTAAACAGATGTTAATTATGCAGGTACCCTTGTTTGATGAGGTGTTCCCATCCTGCCCTGGCAGTTTTCCTCAACTGCCAATCCTACCCCCTCCCTTGGTAGTTTCCCACTACTGCCAATCCCTTTCTTATAGTATTATGATAATTATTCAATCCTGGATAATTTTATAGCTAAAAGCTTGTTTCTAAAATTACTTCAGTACAATAGGAATGACCTAGAACTATCCTGAGCAAAATGTGACTTCTGGTAACCATGTTTGTAAAGGAACAAAATTAAGATCGACATCTGAATTCTCGTTGGCAACACTAGATATCAGAAAACAGTACCAACAGGTTTCCAGTATACTTAAGGAAAACAGTTATAAGCCTATAATTGTACAGACAGTAGGTATAATGTCTCAGTATAAAGAAAAGATAGTTTTTCATATCTATAGCATTTCAGAAAGCTAACCTTTTAAAAACTCTTCCTAGAGAAAATTATTGTACAATAGTTAAATGAAAACAATAATCCAAAAAGAGGAATGTATAAGGTCAAAAAACCAGTAAATATAGGAAAAATAAATTCTAAACTAATAGCTAACTATGCAATCAGCTCCCAGAGCAAATATTTCATGCTTTAGCAGAAAGGTATAGACCTCTAGCAAGGCTACCCCCTAGAGGAATATAGATTTTATGCAATAAATATTTTAATTAAAAAATGTAAAGATATAATAAAGGTAAATGCCTAGGGAAAAGGCAAAGTTATCAGAACTCCTTCCCCCAAATTAAAAAGTTACTCAAGAATTGTTATCAAAATATAAACTACTTAGAAATGTGTTATAACTTTGATATATCCAGTTACCCTTAGAGTCTTCTTTTTAAGTGGCAAGGTTTGTGTTACAGAGTGATACTTCCTTCTCCACAAGTCCATCTTATCTAATTGAATGTTGTAATTATAATATGTTAAATGTCATTTATGGATTATTTTTTCAAAATTTAGGATCAACCAGCATTAAAAAGTCAATTATATTTTTAGAATAGAATGTAAATGTTCTAAACCTTGTCAATATAAAAATAATGGTAGAGTTGGCAGAAATTGGAACATAAAAGAGACAAAAAAGGAAATCTGAGGTGCTACTTTTGATTTTATACATTGGAGAATTCTCTGCTTAAAATTGACCTGTCAAAAATCAAAAGCTTAAGTGCATAATTAAAAATGTTAAGATATCTGATATGAGATTCAACAACTTAAAACCTTTCGTGAATTTAGAGAAGGAAAGAATGTGATTTAAGGGAAATGCAAATGAGGTAATTCTGTTTTTAAAGTAGAGGTTTAATATTTACCATCTAAATTTGATTAGTTGAGACACAGAAATATAAGCATATTAGTTAGAATTTATTAATAAGGACGATAGGTCTGATAAGAGAACTGTTGAAAATGCTAGTCTTTGGGAGAAGAAAATTCAAGGTTGGATGGTTTATCTGAAACTTTTTTTTAATATTCTTTAAATTGTTTGCCTTTTTATTATATTAACCATGTTTTAAACTTATGTTTTATGACCATGACTTTTAAATCTAGAAATATAATTATTCAAATTATAAACAGTTGCATATTTACATTAGTAGAATTTCACTACACATACTGTTTTGCAACCTGTTTTTTAATTGGATAACATATTTTGGACAGCTTTCCTTTTACACAAAAATAGGCCTAACATTCACTTTTTAATTTTAATTGTTTTTTATTTTAAAGATGTGGGTTACAATTCAGGTTAGGTATACAAATGTTCATTACACAGGTACCCTTGCTGATGAGATGTGCCCCTTCCTCCCCTGGTAGTTTCCCTCAACTGCCAATCCCTTTCTTACAGTATTATGATAATTGTTCAAGGTCCACTTATGAGTGAGAATATATGGTACTCTGTTCTTTGTTTCCGGGATAGATAACTGAGTATGATAGATCCATTTTAATAGCAGAATAATTTGACTCGACCATACTTGGCCTAACATTTTTATTTCTGCTGAGAATATAGATAGCTCTCATTTATTTGATATTATAAATTATATACAATGAATATATTTGGGTATTTATTAATGCACACTTTGTAAATTTCAATTTCAAGTAATTTTATGGATAAAGAATTATCAAGTAAACTGATAATACGGCCAAGTGTGTACATATGTTACAAGATATTTTCCAGAATATTTAAACCAATAAGAGCGCCCTCAATGGTAAGTAGTAGTGCTTGGTCTCATACTAATGTTTAAACCTCTGCAAGCACCAGAATAAAGTGAATGATTTATTAAATTACAGGTGATCAGGCCCTACCTACTTCCAAAATTTCTAATTTTGTAGGTATTGAAAATTTCAGAGAATTTGCATTTCTGGCAAGTTCTCAGGTGATTCTGGTGTTACAGATCAAGGCATCATTTTGAACCACTCTGCTAGGATTGGAAAATGCATTCTTAACTGAAAACATTCTATTTTGAATTGTCATTACACCCTTTCATTAACAATGCATGAACTTTTTAATAGTATAATTCCATTGTCCCACTAATTCCAATGATGTCATTTGTTTTATTTATATATGCATGTAGTATAACTCACAATATATTATTTTTGCTTTTGATCATCTATAATCTTTAAAAAATTTAGGAGGAATAAAGTATATTTGCCAGTGAAGTGGCCAGCATACTTTATTCTTTCTGGTCTGTTCATCCTGCTCTCTATTTTCCCTTGGCCTAAAGAACTTCCTTTAGCATCTTTTGTAATGAGAGTCTCTTACCAAGCTTATACTATTTGTGTATCTTTTTTGGTCTTAATTTTTGAATGATATTTTCATAGGCTATAGAACTCTCAGTTGACCGTTTTGACACATTTTTTTTTCTTTTCATTTATTATAACTAAAGAACAACAACAACAACCAAACAAAACTGAAATTCCTACACTTAGAAACTAGATCTTTGCCTCTGTCTTTGGTCTAACTGGAACATGTTGTCACCTGCCTCAGCCCATCACACATCTGACCCTACCGATTTCTGTTTCCCACATACAGCCTGGTCTTTCTACACTAATGTATTTGCTCATTTTACTTAAATCATAATACATTGTCATTCTAGGCAGTATCTATTATTAATAACTGACTCTTCAAAGCCCAGTCCAAATGTACCTTATGTATAAAGCATTTATTTCACAGTGAACTCCCAACACTTCTGAGCTTCCAACTTTTTCTCTGCCTCAACATAAAAACATTCATTATTACAGACTATTTACATACGTTACCATCATGTCTCCTTTAAACTGTTAGGTTGGTGGCAAACACTGTTCGGAAAGAAGTTGTGTTACTATCTTATTCGTCTTTCTGTTTCCTTAATCTCTCACAGGCTTTTTGCAAAAACACCACGCATTGTTTCTTATTCAAAGTATCTCACAAATAATGCAATTATTATAATAGGTAAATTGTTAACTACAATAATTTTGCTTATGCTGCTTAATGAATTTTCAACTACTAACATAATATCTCATAACATTTTTCTTTTTGAATCTAAATGGAGACAATTGACATGACTAATTCACAGCATATGGCTTGCCCATCTGTGGTGGACACTGTGCTACCAAAATTCCCTTTGAAGAATGAAGGCCTTGTTCCACAGCTTTGGGAGACCTGCTAACATGCAGCCCTCCACTGTCAATCCCTTCCAGGGTCTGTTTTAACTGCAGAGAGTCACTGTGCCCAAGGCTATATCCTTAGACAGTCTTATCCAATAGCAACCATCATTATGATCAACAGGTCCAACTCCTTTTCCTCAATACAAATAGAATGCCACGTAAGGTCAATTTAGTCTTTATGGAGATTATCTCACATCTTGACTTCCTCCTTCTGTCCAATTATTTTCATCCCTTCCACAGATGTTGTTTCCAGGACCATCCAAGGTAAATTTTCTTCCCCCTAATCTTCATTTTAGATACTAGTTTTCTGAGGAACCCATCTTACAGCACAAGATTAACATTGACCCAAAGCAAATGTTAAATATTAAATGGTCATTCTATTGTCAGAAAATATGCTTTAAAGTTTTCCCTCCCTCCCCGTGCTCCTGATCAATTAGTATGGAAAGATACCAACACAACACCCTATGAGTCAATAGCAACTAGAAAAGTTAACGTATTCTAAAAGTTACAATGAATTCTAAAGTCATATTTGCCTATCCCTTACTTCCTCTCCTTAGCTTGATGTTGTTCAAGGGTATTAGTAAAGACACAAATACGTAACTCAGTCTAATTTTTGAATATTGTGAGAATGAACCCCTGTAAGTGGTTAATGTCGGTGCATGTGCATAGATCCAAATATTGCCCTTGACAGACATTTGTCAGGCAGTCTGACATTACACAGTTTCAAAGAAAATAAACTACAGGTATTTACAGAACTGGTCATGAAGCCATTTTGTGAAAACTGCTCCCTTTTTCAAGTGCCAACTGAAGCAATATGTGATTATCACAATACAGAGAAGAGATTGATCATACCTTTTTAGTAGAACAGAAATAAAAACAAAATCAAGAGAAGTGAGGAAAAGCTTTTTTGTTCCATTTAATACCCATTCAAAATGCTTAGATTCTGGACTTTAAATTGAACTTGAGTCCTTTCAGATTTGTGTTTCTTTCATGGTTGAGGAAAAACCATTTCCAGGTTCAATAAAGAACACACACACAATAAGTATACCAGCTTAATGTACACTAGCTTTCTAGTATTTTGAGAAAAATAGTTTCTCATAAAACCCTTATAAATTTTCTTTTCTACTGTGTGATATTCTGTTTTTACCATAAATGAAAAAGAGAAAATATACAACAAAATTCAGAGAATGAAGAGGAAATGGAAGAATACAAATATCCTAAGTAATAAAACTGTAGTTAAGTCAGAGATGAATTGATAAGAACAAAAAATTTGTGTTTTCATTTTGTAGTTTCTAACTATAGGAATATACAAAGTCTCAGGGTGAATCACGTAAATACATTCCCACACAATGGGGCACAGCCTCCATATCATTATTGTGGCACCCCAGGAAGGAATATCATGTATCACTTCTTGAATTTGTGCATGCATATCATGGATCAGTAAATACTACTCATAAAAATTTCATTTCAGTCTTAAACTTTCTATCTTCAAACCTTAATCTTTTCCTCTACATTAAATAAAACTACCTCTTAGATCATTTAATTTTGCTAAAGGACCATTCTGACCAATTTAGTAAATGTGACACTTTAAAAAAAATTCAGCTTTCAGGATGCTATTAAAGTGGTTCTGATAATATTAATGAGTGTTTAGATAAAGGCAAGGATTTAGGTAGAAAAGTCTGTTTGACAAACTAAGCCAGTGATATTATCCTTCTTTGGGAGATTTAAATGGAGGTGAAGAAAAGAAAAAGAAGAAAGAACATGGGAGCCAAGATTCATTTGATCATTATTTCATTCATTTATTCATTCTTTGGATATGGGGGAAGAATATTTTATGTTGCTCACTGTTCTGGTGCTCAAAGACTTTTTAATGTGGAAAATAGCCACATAAACAAAAAACAAAAAATAAATTTGTATGTGCTAAGCTACGTTTTTTAAAAAGAAAAAAATAAAAAGCAGATTTGCAAGTGCACCCAGGTCTACCCAGGGAAGTTTTAAGAGAAGGAAGAGGTGGAGTCAGGAGTTTGCCAGGGGCAGGGTCTATTTGAGGAACTGCCAAGGGACTATTTGGCCTGTGCCTCACATTCACAGCAGGCCCAGGATGTCAACTTTATCTTTATCTTCAAATGAGGTCTGTATATAGAAACCTGTATGTATATTGTTATGTGCATATTTACCAAGCATGCTATTTTGTTAAATATAAGCATTTTAAACATATAATATTTTAAACCCTATTGAGAGTTTTGACCTTATTTAATATATCAGAATTCTTAGAAAATGGGAGAGGCCCCAGATTCTCACAACTCCTGAAAGGCATTGGCTAGGAGTGTTAATCATCTTACAGAAATAGATGTGAACATAGTTATACCAACATCACGCTCCCTTATCTCACAGGCTGGAAGAAATTTCTAATAGTTCATTGTAGAATAGTCACTGTTCCTATGTATATTTACTGGTCATGAATACATCTAATATCATCCCCTTCTACCCATCTGCCATTCTACTTCTGAACCTCCATTCCTATAACTTCTACCTTTCTTAAAAAGTATAATCTTTATGAAGTGATTCAGTTATGCATGAACTGTTTTATATGAACAATCTCTGGTATTCATTTAACAATATTTGGATGATTAATGAGAACCAGGCACTATTCTAGGACCTGTGATGAGCAATGAAAAGACAGAAAAAACAAAACAACCATGACGACGAAAAACTCAACATTCTTTTCTAATGGAATTTATAATTTAAAGTATATTTTACTTCCTAATTGTGTAATTTTAAATTCATACAGAACCTGTTCATTAGATGGCTTTTGGCAGTATATTTTATATATTTTGTAAAGAAAGCTGATAAGAATAGGAAATAATGAATGACCTTCCTGCCAGCCCTCACAATAGGCTATATTTAGAATAAGCATATGGAATTGGTTTATGACAAGGTCATTAAGAACCCTAAAACAGAGTATTATTTAGAAGATTTTTTTCTCAAGTTAACTATCAAATTTCTTGGCAAAATTATTCCCATCACAAGGAAATTCTTCGTCAGTAACAGTAAAAAGTAATATAGATTCTAAAGCAATATTTTCATGATTTCCACTTCTAAAAATTCACTTGCAAAATATGTAACTTTTCTCCCAAGGTAGAGTTCTGCTTTCCCAAAGAGGTACTTAGACAGACTGTTGGCTTGGGTACCGAAACGCTAAATAGTCAAGCTGGCTTTGAATTCTCACGCTGCCCACCAACACATTTGTTTTCTCAAAGTCTATTTAGCCCAGCAGGAGATGTTATGATACCACTGAGAGCCAAGCTGCTACCCAGCAATGCAGGATGTTTGCCATGACTTCCTTAATTACTTCCGTTGTACATATGGCTGAGCATTTACTGTGTGTGAAGAAGCTATGACGTATGAATCATTTTGTAGCCAGACCTAAATTTTAGTCCTTTTTTTATGAGCAAGGGAACTAGTCAAAGACACAGCAGAAGAGGATAAAAATTAACTTAAAAGGAAAATTTCACTCATCAAGCGGTAAAATGGAAGAGTGTACTTCTACATATAAAAATATATAGACATTATCTGGTTGCCAATAATGCTTTTAATAGCATGCAGCACAGTACTGACTCCCAGTAGAATCCCACCAGCATCCTCCATTTTCAAATTCCCAGCTAGTTTTAGTAAGACACATGAATCTTGACTAAAAAGTATATTTTCCAACCTTATTGTAAGCTTAAAATTGACTATTGGACTAAAATCTGAGTGATGAATTGCAAACAGAATTAACATGTGCCACCTTCAGGCTGCATCTTTACAAAGGGCACTATTTGTCTTCCACTTTCTCTTTTCTATTTCATGATCTGGAATATTGTTGTGGTAGAAGCAAGACAGATTTTTCCATTTGGAATGGTGAAGGACAATGTTCCAGGGTATGGTAGAGTAAAAAAGGAATTTTCATATTTATCCAAATGTACATATCAATATATAAGCACATACTAGGATATTAATATGTCTGTTATTTGTGAATTGATACATTTGTTATGCCCTCCACAAAAAATAAAATATGCTGTTCTTTATATTGTTATCCTGTGTGCCTACACAGCAGAGATTTCTCTTAATAGATGTTCCATTAACTTGATTTTCTAGGATAACAGAAATTTTCTATTACTGACTATTTCTTAATATAGCATGTTTGCAAAATATTGTCTGCAATAGTCTACTAATGCCTTATGTTCATATGGCATTGAACCCTGAAATTTTGTCTTCTCTGAATTACCACCCAAATTCAGAATACTAGGTTGTTGTTGTTGTTATTGTTGTTGTTGTTGTCTTGAGTCAGAGTCTCACTCACCCAGACTAAAGTACAGTGGTACAAGAAGGGCTCACCGCAGCCTCAACCTCCTGGGCTTAGGCAATCCTTCCACCTTAACCTCCTGAGTAACTGGGGGACTACAGGTGCACACCACCATACCTGGCTACTTTTTAAATTTTATTGTGGAGACAAGATCTTGCTATGTTGCCCAGGAGCTCTTAAACTTCTAAGCTCAAGCAGTCCTCCTGCCTCAGCTTCCTAAAGTGCTGAGATTACCAGCATGAGACAGCACATGTAGTCTTAAAATTTTTAAGATCTTTTTAATGTCTAAACTATGTTTTTGCTTCTACAACTGTTGAACAATAAAAAAACTGATTTGCTTCTTTATTTTACTTTTTTAAGGGTAAGAAAGAAGAAGCAGTAGGAAAACAAAAGTATTCAGATTTGATATTCTCCAAATTTCAATGACCTAAAAATTATTGAGAGAAATATTTATATGTATATATATATGTGTGTGTATATATATATGTGTGTGTGTATATATGTGTGTGTACACATATATATATGTATGTGTGTACACATATATACACACACACATATATATATACACACACATATATATATACACACACATACACACACACACTTCAGGTTAAAATAACTTTCTCAGTTTGATGAAGTCCCACTTGTCTATCTTATCTCTTATGGTATGGGTACTTAGGGTTCTGATCAGGAATTGGTTGCCAGTTCCAGTTTCCATAGGAGTGTCTCCTGAGTTTTCTAAGATTCTTATAGTTTGTGGTTTTATATTTAGGTTTTTGATCCACTTAGAGTTTATTTTTGTATATGGTGATAGGTAGGGGTACTGTTTCAATCTTCTGCATGTGTTCAGCCAGTTTCCCCAGCACCATTTACTGAATAGTTTCTCCTCTCCCCAGTGGTTGATTTTGGAGGCTTTGTCAAAAATAAGTTGGTTGAGAAATTGAGACTTTGCTTCTCGAATCTCTGTCCTGTTCCATTGGTTTATATGCCTGTTCTTGTACCAATACCAGGCTGTTTTGATTACTGTAGCCTTATAGTAAAGTTTGAAGTCTGGAAGTGTGATACCTCCTGCTTTGTTTCTTTTGCTAAGGATTGTTTTGGCTATCCGTGGTCGTTTATGTTCCCATATGATTTTCTGTATTGTCATTTCCAGGTCTGAGAAGATTGATGTTGATAATTTAATGGGTATTGCATTGAATCTGTAGATTGCCTTTGATAAGATGGACATTTTAACAATGTTGATTCTTTTTATCCATGAGTATGGAATATTTTTCCATTTGTTTGTGTCTTCTTGGATTTCTTTGAGTAGTGTTTTGTAATTCTCATTGTAAAGGTCTTTAACTTCTCTGGTTAGGAAAATGCCAAGGAATTTAATTTTTTTTGTGGCTATTGTGAATGGGAAAGTGGGAACTCATCAAGCTGACAAGCTTCTACAAAGCAAAAGAAACCATCAAGAAAGCAAGGAGAAGCCGGGCTCGGTGGCTCAGCCTGTAATCCCGCGCCTTGGGAGGCTGAGGTGAGTGAATTGCCTGAGCCCGCGGGTTCGAGACCCGCCTGGGCAGGCGAAACCTCATCTCTACAATAAATCAACAAAATTAGCCGGGCGTGGTAGCGCACACCTGTAATTCCGGCTACTCGGAAGGCTGAGGCGGAAGGATCGCCGGAGCCCAGCAGGTCGAGGCTGCGGTGGCCG
>CAUYQG010113869.1:0-14793 GCA_963574415.1 Tarsius wallacei
GCCTGTAGTTCCGGCTATTCGGAAGGCTGAGGTGGAAGGATCGCCGGAGCCCAGCAGGTCGAGGCTGCGGTGGCCGGAAGCGGCCACTGCACTCCAGTCTGGGCGACGGAGTGAGACGCCAACTCAAAAAAAAAAAAAAAATCAAAACAATTAGCTGGATGTGGTGGTGCATGCCTGTGATTCCAGCTACTTGGAAGGCTGAGGCTGAAGGATCACCTGAGCCCAGCAGATCGAGGCCGCGGTGGCTGTGAGTGTGCCACTGCACTCCAGCCTGGGTAACAAAGTGAGACTTTGATGCAAAAAAAAAAAGAAATGTTCTGGTTTTGTTTGTTTTGATTTCTGTTGAAAGGGACGTATTTCAGGTTAGGCTTCTTTGGAGGACTTGAGGGGTAGGAAGAAATCACCATCTCTGGTAATAGAAAGCTTGCCTGTTTGAGATTGTGCTCAATGTCCTATGGTCTTGTCTCTGCCTCTGCTCTAGGTACAGCTGAATGCCGGCCAGCTGCAGTATATTCGCTTAGCCCAACCTGTATCAGGCACCCAAGTCGTGCAAGGACAGATCCAGACGCTTGCCACCAATGCCCAACAGGTATGTGCCCCAGAGATACAGGGTTTGAGTTGAAAACCAGCAGGAGCTGGCTTCTGGCTAGAAAGGAGTGCTCAGCACACAACTCTTCTGCCACCCCATCCCTCAGCCAGAAGCACCCACCTCCACACCCTCCAGGTCTATTCTGCACCTGAAGGGACAAATGGGGATAATTGAAAGATTAGATTCAAAATGTTTGTCTAACTATCTTATTCTTGAGGGCCAAGGAAGTGCAAATCAGGGAAGCCTTGAGGGTACCTGGAAGAAACCTGGTATGTATGCATGCACATCAGGCTGGAGGAGGCTGCCTGGTCATCGGGCTGAGTTTCCATCTTTAAACCTGAATAGCCGTTGTGTTCTGGCACCTTTCTGTGCTCTTTGGAAAGCTTACTTAGATTTTACTTCCACCTCCTGTGCTTCCCTAACTAGAAAAATTGCCCATCTCGTCTCCTCCCATGCCCTATGGTATTGATGGCTGTGAGTCACAGATGCTGAGGGGTACCTCCCTTGGCTCAGGGTTATTGAGGGATATGGGCATCATTTGCAGAGGATGGGATATGTTGGTCAATGGGAGGCATTGTTAATGGATTCTTTTGCCTCAGACCCAAAAAAAGCAGCAATCGTTTAAGAGCTGGACCCGTCTGGCCCAGTTGCATTTCTGGTGATGTATCTATTGACAGTGGTGACAGAGCTGAGTTTGTAGAGCAGGTCTCCAAAGATCTCATTTGGGAAAATGTGAGGAATGAGCCAAAAGCAAGGCCTCTGAGTTCTACATAGTCTCTGGGATCATTAAAGGGCCCTTTCCAAACCCACTCCCTGGCTCGCCTAGGGACTTGGGCTTTTCCATAATTTCCTTGGGGCTCACTGATACTGATTCATATCTTAAGACTGATCACAGTGTGCTCCCACCCCCTTTTTTTAACCTTGTAAGATTCTTCCTTGGGATCCAAAACCTTTTTATGGCATGGGAGTTGTAGGAAATGAAAAAGAAGGGTTCAGCCAGGCAGGGTGGTTTACACCTCTATAATCCCAGCACTTTGGGAGGCAGAGGTAAGAGGATTGCCTGAGCTCAGGGATTTGAGACAAGGCAACTTGGCAAGACCTCCTTTCTACAGTAAATCAAAATGAGCAAGGTGTGGTGGTATGTACCTGTGGTTCCAGCTACTTGGAAGGCTGAGGTGGAAGGATCACCTGAGTGGTGGCTGTGAGCATGCCACTACACTCCATCCTTGGTGACAGTAAGACTTTGACTCAAAAAAAGAAGAGGTAGGTTCTTCATTCCTTAGAAGTCAGTTTGGGGAACAAAACTAAAGCCAGAAAGTGAGGAGCAAGAGGAAGAAGAGGAGAAGAAGGAGGGGTTTCCTGAGGGCAGTTAAAAATCTCCATAACGGCCGGGCTTGGTGGCTCAGCCTGTAATCCCGCGCTTTGGGAGACTGAGGTGAGTGGATTGCCTGAGCCTGTGGGTTCGAGACCCGCCTGGGCAACTTGGTGAGACCTCATCTCTACAATAAATCAAAAAATTAGTTGGGTGTGGTAGCACGCACCTGTAGTTCCAGCTACTTGGAAGGCTGAGGCGGAAGGATCGCCGGAGCCCAGCAGGTCGAGGTTGTAGTGGTCAGGAATGTGCCACTGCACTTCAGCCTGGGCAACAGAGTGAGACTCCAACTCAAAAAAAAAAAAATCTCCATAACAACAGGTTGTAATTGTGGCATATTGGCACTTAGTAGGTGCTCAAGAAATGTGTGTTGAGTGAGTAGGTGCTCAAAAAAACGTGTATTGAGTGAGTGCTGAATAAGTAATATGTAAATGGAATTTAAAGGTAAATGAAACTTCTCAGCAGATGTGAATGGCAATCCTGCTGGCCACAGGGTGCAGTTAACCTTCTTATCTGTGAGGAGTATTTTCCATTTGTTTCAGTTCACTCATTTAGTCTGCAGACATTTCTTGAATACGTTCTTTGATTGGGCTCCTGTCCTCAGGAAGCTTATAGACTTTTGGCAGGAGAGGACCCAAAATAAGTCAATAGCAAGAAGTAGTCATGAAGCCTTTTCAGACCTGTCCCCTATCCTGCTCCTCATAGCCTCATGAGTCGGCCTGTGGGAGTTGTTTTTGGCTAGCGTGAGGACATTTGAGAGGATAGTCCTCAGCTAGCTGACTGGCTATGATGATTCCAGAAAATGGTACCCAGAGGGCATTGCTAGTTAAACGTTCCATAGGTACACACGTGTGCACTCTTCTTACTAGTTTACCAGCTCTTCCTTCCGGTTTACCAAGCTGTTGCCAGCAGTTGTCATTATATTATGATGCAGTTCTACATGTCAATAAATTTATTTTAAAATCTGTCCACATAAGATACTAAGTGCATATGATAAATGTTTTCCTTGCTTCACCCCATCCCTCCCCCTTCCTCCTCTCCCTTGGCCCAGAGGACTGCATGTTGCCTCTCTCGGAAAAAGTACTTCGTAGGTTTGCCGTGGAGACTGCCAGGGCCAAGGCCACTCACTTGCCAGGGTGTTTCATATTCCGGTCAGATAATCTGGGTGATATGGGTTTGGTTTGGAGCCCACCTTCCAAGAATAAACAGGACCACTCACTACTTTGCCCAGCACTTTGCAATCTGTCTTCACTGACTGAAAGACTGTTAGGATTTCAACCCCAAACCATAGCACCTAGAAAGTAGATGTTCTGTTTGCGAATCATACATTGAAGTGAGTGGGTAGTTTGCGGAGAAGGCAGACATTAGAGAGATGGCTATGCGAGTTGTATGCTGTGTGTTCCAGGGTTATAAGTGTGCATGGGTGGTGCCAACTCTTTGGGTGGCTATCAGTGCTAGGAGATTAAGAAGGACCCTTGGCTGGGCATGGTGGCTCACACCTATAATCCCAGCACTTTAGGGGTCCTAGGTGAGAGGATTGCCTGAACCCACAGGTTTGAGACCAGCCTGGGCAACTTGGCAAGAGCTCATCTCTACAATAAATCAGAAAATTAGTTGGGCATGGTGGCACATGCCTGTAGTTCCAGCTACTTGGAAGGCTGAGGTGGAAGGATCACCTGAGCCCAGCAGGTCGAGGCTGCGGTGGCTGTGAGCGTGCCACTGCACTCCAACCTGGGCAACAGAATGAGAATCCAACTTAAAAAAAAAAAGAAAAGAAAAGAAAGAGGACCCCTTGCACTTTATATGCATTGTGTCATCTGATCTTCATGACCCTTTCCTGGGTGGTGGACTGGTAGACTAGACCCTGCAGCTGACATGCCTACTCTGCCATCTTGATTCCTACAGATTACACAGACAGAGGTCCAGCAAGGACAGCAGCAGTTCAGCCAGTTCACAGATGGACAGGTAGGGTACCCAGCCTGGGCAAGGGCAGAGGGTGAGAACTTGGGGGGCAGGGTAGCAGGTAGTATCTGGGCTTGAATGGTTAGGGCAACTGTTCTATCCTCTTCTAACAATGAGTGAACAGAAATCATTAAAACAAATACAGTCTTTAAATCAGGGCATCTTTCCTTAAGATGTGCAGACTTGTCGGCATTAACAATAATCTTAGACTTATAGCCCAAATTGCCATTTTACATCTAATGAAACTGAGCCCTAGAGATGGGAAGTACCTTGTCCACAGTCACTCGCGGATCATTGCAGAGCCTGGACTAGATTGCAAGTCTCCTGATTTTTTTCCCTAAGCCATGATGCTTTTTTAACAGCATGGACTAGTTGAAATGCAGAGAACATGTGGCTTCTCGAGCTCTCTGGGTGCCTGGAATTTAGTAATTTTAAGCCTATGCAAGAAAGAAATCTTCCTTTTACCTCCTGTTTCCCCCTCCCAATACAGTCCCAGATCACTGAGGACATGATAGGATGACATGCCTAAGCTTGTGTTCTCTGCTGCCCAAAAGGGAGGAGAGCTGGCATCAGGACCACCTCTGGCTTTTGCCAGCACCATGTGCTAGGCTTGCATGCCAGGGCTCCTGTGGGGGTCTTGGCTTTGGTTTCCTTTGGGTCACCTGAGAAATCAAGTAGCCGGTTGGTCCTAACCTTCCAAGTGAGCGTCTTCTCCACCCTCCACCCCTCATGGGTCTTGGCTATTGTAAATGTTTAATACCAGGCCTCCTCCTTAGCAGGGTGTATGTAGAAAATGCAGGTTCAGTTTAGCTTCAACATGAGCCAGAAATTTGAGGAAAGGAAGAGAGGAGGGGGTAATCCTGCTGCCCCTGCCAGTGAGGATTACCAAGAGTTGGGGAAATGCTGACTTCCAAGCTGCTGGTACAGTGGTTCGAATTGCTTGTGTTTGTCACAGAGGAACAGCGTGCAGCAAGCTCGAGTCTCTGAGCTAACGGGAGAGGCAGAGCCCAGAGAAGTGAAAGCCACAGGAAATTCAACTCCCTGCACCTCTTCCCTGCCCACCACACACCCCCCCACACACCGGGCTGGTACCTCCTGTGTCTGCTGCTCCCAACCCCAGCAGAGCTCCACATCCCCTCCTCCCTCTGACGCCTTGCAGTGGGTGGTGGTTGAGGTATCTGGGACCCCCAACCAGCTCGAGGCCCATAGGGAGCCGCATGCCCCTCTCCCAGGGGTGACCTCACTCTCTCCTCTCCACCCCTCGCAGCAGCTCTACCAGATCCAGCAAGTCACCATGCCTGCGGGCCAGGACCTCGCCCAGCCCATGTTCATCCAGTCAGCCAACCAGCCCTCCGACGGGCAGACCCCCCAGGTGACCGGCGACTGAGGGCCTGAGCTGGCAAGGCCAAGGACACCCAACACAATTTTTGCCATACAGCCCCAGGCGATGGGCACAGCCTCCCTCCCCAGAGGACCCAGCCGACCTCAGCGCCTCCTGCAGGCTAGGACACTGGTGCACTACGCCCCATGCCTGGGGGCCGAGATTCTCCACAGAAAGTTGCAATATTTTTGTTTTCTTTTTTTCATTTTTTTCTCCAAGGAATCAATATTTCAATATGCTGAGCTGTGTGTCCAGTGCTATGAAGTGAAAATATTAAATATCATATTTATGGCATTTTCTTGAAGAATGTGGTTGAAGAAATATTTCTCCTTTTGTTTTTCTTTTTTTGGTTCACCACCACTCTTTTTAGGAGCAAATCTCCCCAGGAGTGTACGGTATTTCCTAACTCTTGGAACAGCTGCTGCCCCCAAGATTTGCCACCTTGTTCTGCCCCAAAATTGAATTAGGTGAATGTATGTAGCTTCTTTTTCACTAGTGGTCCTTTCCCCATTCCCTGCTCTTGCCCCAGAGTTCTGTGTATTTGCATCCAGCGGCCACGGAAACATTCCTTGCATTTGAGAGATCAACTCATTCCCCACGGAGAGTGGATGGGTTCATTCCCATACCTTCTCTCCCAGGGACCCGAGGAGACTAGAACTTTGTGCATTTGTGCCCCTCCCCCTTTATTTTATTTTTTTTAATGCATTAAAAAATTGTGCTAGTCTCCTTTGCTGCATGGACTTCAAACTGCATGAAATGCAATAAATGTCATTTTAGATAATTTAGAGTCTGGGTTTCTGTGTCTGGGGGCATTCATGGGGCCACTTTGCTTGGGAAAGGCTTGGGGACTGTCTCAAAGGGTGAGGTGGGAATGGAGAAAAGACTTATATTAGATGATTTCAAGTCTGAGCTTAATGCTCTTTGATTCTCTCACCATATATCATCCCCCATTGTAAACCGTGGGGATAGGACATGAATTGGTTTTCAGCAACATGTAAAGTTTCAGGTAACTCTATTGCCCTGTTATCTTTCTTCCTCCCAGGGGATTCCCTGGTCTCTTGGATCTCTTTAAATATCTTGGGCATCTGTGCCATCTATCTCATTTAAATTTATTTACTTAAATATATCTTACTTGTTTCACAAGAAATACTTAGATGGCTTACAGTGAGAACACAATGAAATAATAAAATAGAACAGATTAGAATTAGGAAATATATAATTGGGTAGGAAATCAGGATCATAGAAAACAAGAACACAAATATGGTAGTTAAAGAGACTCACTTAGTTGTTAGAATTACTTGATCCTGAACTTCTTGGCCACCAAAGCGAAAGGAGATGGAACTTCCCTATAAAAGAAAGAAAAAGAACATTGTTTTACAAAAGAAAAGTTTTTAGTTTTAAAGTTTAAATACATGGTACCCTTTCAATGTCATCACGGTAGAAATGATAATATCACCATGAGAAGTCAGTAAATCTGTTCCTGTAACACAATGAGTCAGGGGCAGCCCCCACATGCTTTTGACTCCCAAACTCAGTCCCTTCTCCTATATATAGTTATCTTCATTCTAGCTCTGGACTTCTCTCTAAAGAGGATCTTCTACCCTTTCCAACTGTCCCGTCTCAAACATGTCTTAGTGAGACATCATATAATCAGCAAGTTTTCAGTGATAGCCATGTAGCCAGCCCCAAGTGCAGAGAATGCAAGAGAGGATGCAAGTGTGCAGAGGAGCCCCGGTCTCAGAGACAAAGCAGGAGCTCCACTGTTTAATTTCCTGACACCCTCTGTCCCCCTTACTGCTCTTTGACTCATTCCTGAAAACCTAAGCATGATTGGAATTTCAGGTCAATCAATGGGTCCTCGTTTTCCCATAGACTTCCATTCTTGTTTTTGGAGATGTTTCGATCAGTTGTGATTGGCAAGCAGCTTCCCTGCTGAACACTTTCCCTTTAAATCGCCCTGCCAGCCGGGCCCATCCTGGTGTAAACAAACCCTTTGGTGCAGCCCAAGAGAGCCCCTATCTAATACCCAGCACGATCCCCTTACATCCGGAGCACTCTTTAGACATTATTCCTAGCACTTGCAGCATCCGTCCTCCCAATGATCTTCACAGTGACCCTACACGGGAGACAGGAAGAGGGATCATGATCTCTGCGTTACAGATGGAGTCATGGGAGGTCTAGTGAAGTACAGTGACTTACCCAAGGTCACTCCATGAATTAAGGATGCAAACCAAAGCCCCGGTCTCCTGACCCTGTGCGTACACGGTTGCTCTCTGGCCAAAGATGATGTGCATGTGTATGTTAAGAGAGAACCAGGCTTTACTTCATGTGAACTGTCTCCTTTCACTCAGCCTCCCTGATTCCACTGGCCCAGCCTTGAGTAAATGTGGGATAAATCAGGCAGTTGGGTCTGGTCTGGGATAACTTTTCAGGAGGCTGATGGAGATTGGAGGGAGATCCCGCGGATTATAAGCAGACAACCTGGCTGGCTTTCTTGCTGCTCAGGTCTGCCAAGGCCACAAGGGGGCAGCATGTAGTCCTCACCTGAGGAGAGGTGCCCTATCCCACCCTCTTCCCAACTTGAGAAGATTTTGGAATTAATGGGGGTGTGACTGTCCCCTTTCTCTACAAGATCTCTACCAGATCCTTGTTCCACTTCCTGATAAGACCTTATCCTTTGAAGGGAGCGGCCTCCCTAGAATAACAGGGCTGGAAACACTACTCTCTCCAGAGTATTGCATCAAGGAAGGTGGTTAGATTTTTAATAAGGACTTTCTGACAGCCTGAGTTTGTTCAAGGTCCTTCTTATCTCCCCAGCTTTGTTTCCACTTGCCTCTCCATCACCACCCTCTGCACTCTATGCTCCTGTCACACCCAATTACTGGTTCCTGAACTCACCTTCATGTTTTCAAAATGTGCTGGCCACAATGCCTGGAATGCCCTTTTGTTTCCTTTTTCACTTATTGATCTCCTATACGTCCATCAAGGCCCAATCTAAATGGCCCTTGCTGAGAAACTTTTAATTCCTGGGGCAGAGTCAGCGAAGACCTCTCCGGTGTTCCTATGTCAACTTATGCAGCCTCTATTATTAGAGCTTATATGCATAGTCATTCAGCAGATGTCTCTTTGGCACCTTCTGCGTGTCAGACATTGTTTTGGACATGATGAATATAGCTTAAAACAAGTCCAATGAGATCCCTGCTATCGTTGAGCTTATATTGGTTATGGGTTGGGAGTGGGAATGGGGAAGATAGACAACACACAAAAGACGAAGTTCACCTCTGAAGAAACCCCCTATCCGTCTGTTAGAATTTCCTGGTTTGAGCTGTCTCTCTCATGGGTGGTCCTCCTCCAGTTCCATCTCTGTACCTCTGGAGCCCAGCACAGACTCTGGCACCAAGAGGGTAGCAGTAACTGAGGAGCAGGGGGATGAATACAGACACATGCCGCAGCCACACTGCACACACAGACCAGCACACTGCACACATTCCCACCTCTGCTCATCTGCCCTCACCGTGACTTTTCTTCTTAACAGTGTTTTGAAAAATCACCTATCAGATGTGTACAGTATGCACAGGTGGGAGTGGCAGGTACACCTAAAGCCTAGACTTCTTAGCCACTATACAATGCAATCATGTAACCAAAAACTATCTGTACCCCTACTAAAGCTATTGAAAAAAATTTTTTTTTGAGTTGGACTCACTCCGTCGCCCAGGCTGGAGTGCTGTGGCACACTCAAGGCTACCCCAGTGTCCACCTGCTGGGTTCTGATGATCCTTCAGCCTCAGCCTTCCAAGTAGCTGGAACTACAGGTGCACACTACCATGCCCAGCTAATTTTTTTTGATATATCGTAGAGATGAGGACTCACCAAGTTGCCCAGGCTGGTCTTGAACCCCTGGGCTCAGGCTGTCCTCTCGCCTTGGCCTCCCAAAGTGCTGGGATTACAGGCTTGAGCCACCGCGCCCAGCCACTATTGAAATTTTTAAAGAGCACAATTGTTTTTGTTGAGCTCTGATAATATTAATATCAAGTAACATCAATATTAATATTGAGCTAGGCAGTGGTGCTAGATGGAGATTATCCTTCTAAGAAATTTCTGTGTAGGAAAATACATCTAAAGCTTGGTGCCTGAATGGATTCTCATTTCATCTTCACATCCTCATTGGGTAGGCTTTCTCCCTGTTTTATAAGTAAGAAACTGAGGCTCAAAGAGGGTAAGAAATTAGCCATGGACACCAGCTGGGTGGATGGAGCCTCCTGTCCCAGGTAGCCCAGCCTTCAATAGTTTTGTACCCTCTCTTTGTGAGTCTCTTCCTCTAGGAAATGAAAGCCCCCTTCCCCACAACTCCAGCCACCCATAGGCCTCTGTAAGGTGGCATTCAATCTCCGAAGAGGAGAGGACCCTAGTGTTGAGGTCCAGTGCCCAGTCACACGAACAGTTTGGACATGGCTGCCTCAAGGCCACCTGAGCCAGGCTGGCGGTGTCAACCCCAGCTTGGGTGCTGTGCCACTACCATGGCCCAGGAAGGGGGCAGGAGGGCAGTAAGGCTGGCACTCAGGAGGGAGGAACCTGAGCTGGGCCCTAGCAGGGCCAGATTGGGCTGGGCTCCTCTCTCTGGCTGCTGATGAGGAGATGTCTGAAACAAGGTCCAGCCTCCCTCCACTGAGCCCATCACATCTGTTGCCCTCCCCCAAGTCCCTGTGCCTCTCTCTTTCAGTGAAGGTCAGTGGGACAGCAGCTTTCGAAGATCTTTTATGTGTCAAACTGTCTTTATTTTGCCCTTTTCATTTAAATGACAGTTTGGCAAGGTATGGAATTGTAGGCTTACAATCTTTGCCCCTCAGCACTCTGAAGATACTGTTGCAATGTCTTTTGGCATTGTTGTTGCTGATGAGAAGTTTACTGTCAATTCAATTATTGGACCTTTGTAGATAAGCTTATCTTTTCTCTCTGGTGGCTTTTAGAATTTCTCTTTATTCCTGGTGTTCTACACTTTGATGACAAGGTGTCTAGAAGTAATTTGGTTTTCTAAGATATCTTACTAGGCAGTCTGTGGGCCTTTTAAATCTAGAAATTCATGTCTTATTTTTAGAAAGAATTTAGTCACTCTTTCCAGTATCTCTTTTTTGAAACTATTAATACATATGCTGGAGTTTCTCATTCAATCTTCTATGTCTCTTTTATTTCGTATGTTTAATGTCTATTATTTTATGCATCATTAGAAGGATTTCTTCAATTCTAGTTTCTAATTTATTAATTCTCTCTTCAGATATATTTACTAACCTATTTACTGATTTTTTTAAAATGTCAGTGACTTTAGTTTTTACTTCTAAAATTTTTAGATAGTTCATTTCTGCTACATGTTCCTTTTTGCTTTCTGTTCTTGTTTTATAGATGCTATTTCTTCCTTTGTCTTTTTGAAAATTTTTATAACTGTATTAAACTTTCAGATTGCTCTGTTATTTCTAAGCCTTTTGGTGTGAATTCCCATGAGAGATAATGTCTCTCAAGGTATTGTGCTTCAAATATGTTGTGGAATTTATGCGTGAACTTATTTTCAGCACATTTTCTTGACCGTACCTTGGGATGTGAAGGCCCCCTTAAGGGATGATCTCTTAGTTGTATGTGCCTAAGCCATGTGGAAGTGCATCAGCCTCAAACCAGCTCACATGTTAATGTCTTCACTTGGGATTTTTGGCATGAACCCACACCCCATGGCCAAGCTGTCATCATTATTATGGGTACTCATTCTACCTAAAGCTAGAGCCAAGTGGCTGCAAGCAGAGAAATTTTCGTCCTGTTCATGGCTGGCAGCACTTTCCCAGACCCAGCCCTGCCCCGTTCTGCCTGCCTTAGCCCCTGCTACTGGTGGGGTCTGCAGCAACACCCCCTCAGAGGCACAGCTTCAGCTTCTGCTTGCCGCCAGGAGCTCCCTCTCATTTATGGCCCCTAAACAATTTCCCATTCTTGCTTATGAGCTTGGATATGTATTTTTTAAAAATTATCCAGTATTTACCTTGCTTTGCATATCTAATATTTCACTGAGGAGGGACTTCAGCAAGTGTTCAACCAGGCTTGACCTGGAAGTCCTGGTCACTGAGCCCCTCCCCACCCTCCTCCCAAGCCCGTCTCCTTTGCCAAGTGTCATCTTCTTTCTGAACCCCTGCTACTCAATCTTCAGTCCCTCCTACTCACATCATCTCCCTCCCTGAGCCTTCATCCAAGTTTCTCCCATCAGGGGAGCATAGAAGTTCTTTTCCACTGCATACTCAGCAGCTCAGAAAAGTCCTTCCTCTTCATTTTTCAACCAACTCCACTGTCCCAGTGGTTCTTGCTGAGAACATGGAGCCTACCAGCAGGACTGCGGTTCTGTTGCCTCCCGCATGGTCTTCCAGGAATTGGGGTTAAGGAGGAAGAATCCTGAACACAGATGAGGAACAGGAAGAGATGGCTTTGACCTTCATTTCGGCTTTGACCTTCATCTCCACGTCCCCTTCTCCCCTGTGTCTCCTCCCGGTGGGCCCCCCTCCTGCCCTTAGGATCAATGGGGGTTTGCTTTCGCTGAGCTCAGCCACACTGCTCCCTCTCCACTTCCTGTGGCTCAGAGCTGACTGGCCAGGCCTCCTTGGCCTAGCCTGGGGCCAGGTCAGTGGCACACCCAGATCTGGGGGAAGAGAAGCTCCCTGGGCCCCTCTGGCACCTCCCACCTGCTGGGTGGCATCTCTTGTCCCATCTGACTGCACAGGGAAGAGGAGGAAGGCCGCATCTTCCTCTCACACCTCCCCCTGCTCTCGGTGGGGTTGGGCTTCCAGAGGTCCACAGTGTGATTCCGTCATCCCAGGAGAACCCCCCACACCAGTCTCTTCTAGGAAAACTTCCTAGATTGAGAAGTGCTGCCGGGACCAGGAAAGTCCCACAGCATCTCCCCTCTGCACCCCAAACACGCATCTCACCTGAGGAGCAGTGAGATGAATCGTGCATGTGTGCACACCTCCCTGTGTGACGTTAGTTTTTCACGCATTTTTGCACTTGGTACCCCCTGCCCCATAGCCAGGGAAGGTGAAGAAGAGGTGGAGTAACTTGTCTGAGGTCACCATCTAGTCCAGAGGTAGAGCCAGGATTGGAAATCCAGCCATGACTTGTCGTTCAGTGCTCTTTCTACCTCTGGTACTGCCAAGCTTCCTGGGTGCTGGTGCCTCCTGTTCCACTCCTCCTGGGCTCTCTCCTGGAGAGCCACAGCCTCTGCAGCTTGTTTGGGCTCCTTGTTTCTTCTCAGGCCTAATCGGTCCCTTCAGTCCGGCATTCAAGGCATCCTGTATCACCCTAAGTTGCTTTTTCTCTTTCAAGCTCTATAATGCCCTTCCCATCCCCATACCACCCATACACACAGGTTAAGAGCTATACTAGGCAAGTCTCTTCACTGAACCTCAGTCTTCTTGACTGTAAAATGGGGTATCAAGTATTAGCTCACAGGGTTGTTGGGATGCTGAAATAGTGCAGCTAAATCATTGGCAGGAGGCTGGGCACTTAGCACAGGCCTTATCAATGGCAGCTGCAGGCATTCTTGGTTATGCTTCTCTGTGCCTCTCCTAGTCCTTCCCACTCCTGTCCCTGAGAAAGCTCCCTCTGTTCTTGACTGTGGAGACCTCTCCCTTCTCTGACCACTAGCCATCCTTACAGCCATAAGGGTTTTTGGGGTACAGGAGGGAGGAGAAGGAGGCAGGTGGGTGTGAGGAACCCAGACCTCCTCACCCAGTTCTACCAGAGCACCTCTGCGCCGAAGCTTTGTACACATTGCAGTGCTGCCTTATGGTTCTGTCTGTAGACAGGATTCCTTCCACTGCTGATAAAGTCTAAAACCATTGACTTAAATCACACCCCTCCCACTTCAGGAAAGGAATCTGAGCCCTTGACTGACCTGAGGTCACAGTGGGAATCAACGACAAGTCTGAGCCTGGTCTGAGAGACCAAAGTCCTAGCCACTTCCAGACCTTGATCCTTTCACACATGGTAGAAGTCTCACCCACTGGTAGGGGTGAGCTCTAGAGAACAAGGATTGGCCATGTGCGGTGTCCCTCAGCCCCCAGCACTGATCCCGGCAGCTGGTGCCTAGCAGGCAGGTGCCAGTTGGGGAGAGCACAGTCACAGCTGGTTTTAGAGTCCCTGAACCCTTTCGAACCTCAGCTTTCTCACAAGCAAAAGGCTGCTTGCTGCCCCCATAGTGACAGGGCCCACACAGTTGGTGCTCTGCAAATGGGAGCACTCTCTCCACCCTTCCTCTCAGTCAATACTTGCTCCATTGATAGATGATGGGGATAGTGATGAATTGCAGGAGATCTGGGAGCCCTGCCCCCTTGTATGGATGGGGAACAAGCCCAGATCAGGGAAGGGACCAGCCTAGGTGGGAATGAGTCTCAGTGTGTGAGTCTGGGCAGAGCAGGACATTTGGGCAGTGTTCCCAGGGAGGTAGATGGGGGGGGGGAGGAAGCTGCTGAGGGTGGGGTCAAGGGAACAGGTGGAAGAAAGGGAAGGAAGAAGGCTGGGAACCACGGTGTCCTAGTGCTCCCCAGCAGAGGGGCCAATTGAGGGAGCCTGAGACAGCTGTTTGCTCAGAAAAGTGTCTTAGTCACTAAAGGCTGCAATGGGGAAAGTCCATCCTCCCAGTCATGTCTTGGGAATCCGGATGGGGGCAGGAAGGCCGCCGGGTGACCCTCAGAGTGGCCACCTGTCCTCTCTGAACTGGACTTTGTCCTCTGCCCCCTCCAATCCCCCATGTGTGTACACACACACACACCAACTAAACTTGGTTGTGGCCTCCGGGAACCATCTCCTCCACCCCTCCCACCCCTTAGGAAGAGTTCCATTCCCTCCATTACTTATACACCTGAGGGAGAAACAGGCCTTTGTGCCCTATGAAAGACCCTGCTGGGAGCAGTAGCTCACGCCTGTAATCCCAGCACTTTGGGAGGCAGAGGTGAAAGGATTGCCTGAGCTCAGGGGTTTGAGAACAACCTAGGCAACTTGGTGAGACCTTGTCTCTACAGTACATCAAGAAAAATTACCCAGGTGTGGTGGTGCACACCTGTAGTTCCAGCAATTTGGAAGGCTGAGGTGGAAGGATCACCTGAGCCCAGCAGGTGGAGACTGCAGTGGCCATGAGTGTGTCACTGCACTCCAGCCTGGACGACAGCGTGAGACTCCAACTCAAAAAATTTTTTTAAGAAAAAAGTCCCTGAGTTCTAACTTCCTTCCCTCTACCTACAGCCAGTCTCTTCCCTCTGCTGCCTCTGAGAGGGTAATTTGGAGCTCAGGTCGGGGAAGATGATGAGTGACCCTCTCCTGGCAGTGAGGGCCCCTAACGAGGAGGGGAAGGGACCTTTGCAGTCCCCCAGCCAGGAAGAGAAGCATGGGATCCAGAAGCAATGCTGAACTTGGGGATTAGAGTTCCCAGAACAGGTTCATTTCCGATATTCAGGGTGTTAAGGG
>CAUYQG010113870.1:0-13655 GCA_963574415.1 Tarsius wallacei
AGCACTTAGGGGGCTTGCAGCAGCAAAAATTAGGGAAATATTTTGCTAGTAACACTTGAGGTTGTACTGGTGCAAAACAGCTAAATGTCAGCCCTGTCTGTAAAATGGAGGCACTGATACGTGACTGATTAAAAGAAGTGCTGGAGGAGAACATAAATCAGCTTCATGACATAACATGCTAGGAGAGGCTGGCCTCATAAGAAAAACACCAGAAGCTTAGATAATACTAGGACAGAAATAGCTGCACTTCACCTTCCTGCTTCCCATCTGAGCCTCCATTCCCAAGAAAGATAGATACGTCCTAAAGGCTAATTCCAGGTGTGTTGGGGAGAGTCTCAATTTGGAAAGGGTATCAGTGTTTGAGAAATTGTGACTATGAAGGGACAAAACAGCACTGGCCGTGACTGGCAGCAGGAGAGATCATGGCTCTCCAGAAGATTCCTGTTTAGTTAGGGAAAGTTAGAAATAGGGCTCCCTCCCGTGAAAGCCTGACCAGGGACCCAACTAGAGTTCAGGACCCCAGTTCCTTTCCTCCTTTCTGTGCTCTTAAAATTCCTTGACCTAGAAACTCATTAAAGTAGGGACAGGCCAGGCATGGTGGCTCAAGCCTGTGAATCCCAGCACTTTGGGAGGCCAAGGTGAGAGAACTGCCTGAGCCCAGGGGTTCAAGTCCAGCCCGGGCAACTTGGTGAGACCTCGTCTCTACAATAAATCAAAAAATAAGTTGAGCGTGTTAGCGTGCGCCTGTAGGTCCAGCTACTTGGAAGGCTGAGGCAGAAGGACTGCCTGAACCCAGTAGGTTGATGCTGCAGTGGCTGTGAGCGTGCCACTGCACTCCAGCCTGGGCAACATAGTGAGACTCCAACTCAAAAAAAACAAAAACAAAAAAGTAGGGACAGAGGCTCCAGAGCTGGGCTAGGGTTTTTTGATCTCAAGACTCCAGACCTGTTTACTGACTAGACCCTTGAATTTACTTCAATCATGAGCAGCCCTTGGGAAACAGATACCTTAGGCATGGGAATACCAGCCTCCAGGCACCAGGTTAAAAACAAGTAAGCCCACCACATCTGACTTAAGCACAAAGAGAAATTGCTACAAGGGTAAAGGAGGTGTTGTAGAATGGAAGACTGGAGATGTTGCTGGGCTCCAAGATACCAAGGCAATTTGAAACCTTAGCACCCTGAGAAATCCACGCATTGACTTTACTTTTCTTTCTCACTGCAGACTGAAAGGCTCCTTTTTCTGGTATGATAGTGGAAAATGTCCACTGCCAACAGCTCTTGCATTTATATCACCTCCACTCAAGACAGTGGCCAGAGTCACACAGAAAGGCTTGGGGCAGGGGAGGAGCCTGGAAATAGAATGCGATTGACTCATGTCGGGTCAGGTGTCCGCCCTGACCAATCATCTGTGGCCTGGGGAAAAGGCGGGATCATGGGTGTATCTGACTATTCTCCCAGGCCTGTAGATGCAGAAGAAAGAAGGCCTATGTAGAACAGGGTAGGCAACAGTCAGAAGGTACCTTCTGCATATGGTTAGTCTAACCTAGAAAATGGAACACCGAGTTCAAATGACTTCTATGTTCTTTCCATTTTGCTTCATTTCAGGATTACGAAATGAATGTCATTGTGCCTAAGAGACACCAGAGGTGAAGCCTCACACTCCAGTGAGGGTTCAGAGAGCTGAGGGAAATGAATAGATTACTGCTTCCCAATACTGGCTTCCTGCTAGGCCATAAACTGAGGAGAACTATGTATATCTAGCATGGGTCCTGGCAAGTAGTGAAACAGGACAGCAGTGTAGCTTAGATTATAGATAGTGAATTTCTTACAGGCAGCCTTAGATAATTAGGAAACCAGATGTTCAGGTATCTGCATCTGAGCACTCTTATTGGGATATAACTCTTGTGAACAACTACACCTTGACTGAAATCCAAGCCCAGCCGTGAAATATGGGGTGGCTGGCTATAAAAACCGAAACCAGGACAGTAGGGAGTTACCGAAGGCACTGAGACATGGTGCTCTAAGAAAAACGATAATTAAACAGCAACTTTCCCTATTATCTCAAAAGTTCCTCATGACATTGAGGCACAGTGCTGTAAGAAAAAACATAATTAAAGAGCAACTTTCGTATTATCTCAAAAGTTCCTCGTGACACAGACAAAACTTAGAAGTAAAAATGAAAGAACTGAAACTTGTGATCAAAGCTTAGCTTAGAAATAGGTTATTTCACCATCCTTTTGGAAATATATAAAGCACTCTGCTAACAGAAGGGATGTGCCTTTTCCCTTAAAGACATCTGTGTTCTATATTGAATTTGTCATTTTTTTATTTCCTCTCTAGTAAACTGTACTTTAAACCTCTCTCCATGACGTGCTCTGAAATGTCTCTCTGCAGCGAGCCAAGGACCCACAAAACAACTACAACCCATGCCACCTGGTGTCATTTCTGGTGCCCACCTGCCAGTCTTGAGAGGCTTGTGACTCACTATTGTAGCCCCATGGATTTGTGAGTGCTGCTGCATCCCTTTGCTCTTCCTCTTCCTAGATTCTACTTATTGCCCTTCATTCCTTTTTCTTTTCAGGGCAATCTACAAATTCTCTACCCTGTTGCGGTGTTTCTGCCTCCTCCTGCCAAGTTACTGGCCCTTCCTGAACGGAAGTTAGTGGAGGTGGGAAGAGGTCAGACCCCTGCACCATGCAGAATTGAGACATGAGCAATTCTTTCTGACGGAAGGGACAGAGGGGGAGGAAGAAGCTAAAACTTCATTCCAAGTAGCTGCTGGAAGACCCATTTCATACTCCATGCCTTCTTTATACTTCTCATATAACAATGGAGAGGCAGGGTTTTTATTAGTGTTTGAGGAGTCAAGTAATCCTTATTTGCAGCCCTTGGCAACCAGGTTATTTGGGAATTTAAAAATTCAGTTTACGAAAAGGCTTTTGGAAAAAGAAGTCTGGTCACCTTTACTGCAGCTGGCTAACATCTTCTACCAGACAAATGAAGCCTTAGACGCTGGGTGCTGTTTATGTGGTGTGGTAAAGCATGGGAACTGGCCGTTCCCATTCGATTGTTCACGCCTTATGACTCCTCCAAAAACACCATGCTAACCTCTCTTTTGTGTCCTCCAACACTTCTGAAATGTAATTCGGTGGTCTACAGGAGATCCTCAGCAAATCTGTCTGCTCATAATTGGAAATGGGTAGGAACAGACAATTTCAAATGGCCCTGCTGGAAAATCTCCGGTTAAATCTCACTCATGAAAAGAATCATTAATGGGCAAAAAGCAGAAAGGTACAACCCCAAGAGTTTTTAATTCACAGTCTCAAGTCACAAGGCATTCATGGGAAGCCCTGTACAGACAGTCACAAGGGGGCCCAAGAATGCTCAGATGCCCAGGGACCATCAGAGACCCAGGGACGCCTGGCTTAACTGATTGCGATCCTTATCTTTTTCTGAATTTACCTTTGAGGAATGTGAACAGTCATGTTCCAAATCTACTCATACAAGTGTTCAAAGGGAAAAATCAGAATTTTTCCTTGATGAATGTGACAGGAACATGGGTAATAATCTATACCCTCAGATTCTCCATTAGGTCATTTTTTTTTTTTAGTTGGAGTCTCACTCTGTTGCCCAAACTGGAGTACAATGGCATGCTCACGGCCACCACAGCCTGCACCTGCTGGGCTCAAGTGATCCTTTTACCTCAGCCTTCCAAGTAGCTGGAATTACAGGCACATGCTACCACACCCAGCTAATTTTTTGGTTTATTGTAGAGATGAGATCTCGCCAAGTTGCCCAGGCTGGTCTCAAACCCATGGGCTCAGGCAGTTCTCTCACCTTGGCCTCCCAAAGTGCTGGGATTATAGGCATGAGCCACCGTGCCCAGCCTCATTAGGTCATATTTTAAAGAATTGGGAGGATTTCAAGTTGGATAGTTTAAACAAAAGAGGTTAATATTCTATTGTAATGAGACCTGGCCTTGATATAACCTGACACAGAAGACTTTGGGAATGCCAGAGGAGTTTCCTGAATCTGGAGCTCAGTAGCAGGGATCCATTGCAGCCACAGCAACTTTGCGCTTTTCCTCAGGTGATCCTGGTAGGTTTCTGCTAAGTCTAGGTCCTCTTGCTTTAGGATAACTGGCCCTGGTTTATTCTGATATAATTTTCACTTCCTAGAAATTATTTGGGATCCAAAAATCTGTTTCTGAAGTACATTCTAAAGGGTCCATTGCCTTTTTCTCCCTTCCTTCTGAAAAAAAGAAAGAAAAGAAAAAGAAAAAACTTGAAAATAAATTCTCTGAAAGAGAAGATGTAAAAACAGCCCCCTTCAGGCACCCCAACTTGTTTTATGCTTGAGAGAAATTCAGGTTTTCTGGAACTCCAGCTGTTTAGATATTGTTGTGCATATTTTTAAACTGTGGACATATTACAGCAAGGAAAACTCAGAAGTCAAATGGTTAACCTACAAGTATAGGGTTAAATAAAGTCTTCTAAGATGTCTATTTCTCTTTTGTTTTTCTGCCCGCTTTGAATTTGCTGGTTACTAAGCTACAGGTGTTGAGACAAAATTCACTGTTCCAAAGTTATGTGAAGATTTTGTTTTCCTTATACAGTACAGTCCATTCTAACTATGTTGTAGGCATTGATAGTTCATTTGAAACTGAAAAAGAAAAAGAGAGGTAAAATAAGTTTTTTTTTATTTTTGTTTTTTGAGTTGTAGTCTTTCTCTGTCTCCCAGGCAGGAGTGCAGTGACATGAGCTCCTGGGTTTTCACTAAATTGTAAGATTATACAGAAAAGATAATAATTCTATATGAGAAAGGATTTTATGTGATGCATTTTGTCCTAAAGTAAAATGACTGGTCATTTAGGAAAGAAGAATGTACACGGGAAAATGAAAGTCCAAGGTCATCACAGCCTCAAACTGCTGGGCTCAGGCGATCTTTCTGCCTCAGCCTTCCAAGTAGCCGGAACTACAGGTGCATGCCACCATACCCGGCTAATGTTTTGACTTATTGTAGAGAAGAGGTCTCGCCAAGTTGCCCAAGCTGGTTGCAAACCCATGGGCTCAGGCAATCCTCTTGCCTCCGCCTCCCAAAGTGCTGGGATTACAGGTGTGAGCCACTGCGTCCAGCAAGAGAGGTAAAACAAATTTTAAAAATTAAACTGCTTTACCCAAATTTTGTCCACAGTCTTTATTGGATATTTGGTTATATGTGTGTATGTATGTTAAATGTCTTTATGTGTATGTTCAGGCTATGTATTTTGTCTAGTATGTTACCAAATTGTCTTATAAGTTAGTGAGCACTCATAAATTAAATAAATAGATTTAAATGCTTTCAAAGTTCGCTTGACTTTAATTATCTTTGGTAAAGAAAAATGGCCTTAAAATTATTGGCAAACTGAAAGTGTCTTCAGAATTGTCAACATATGTTTTTGTCTGGGTCTACTAATTTAAATATGTTTTGCATTTGTCTCTACTAGATATTTTAAGGTGTCAGGGTTTAGCATGAAGGTTATAAGACTATAAATCCAGTCAAAAACAGAATGATCATTGCATGTATGATTTTTATTTTTGACAAGTAAAATTCATTTAAGATTGTTGATTTCATGAAACAGCTGAATCTTCTGAGTTATTGACAAAATTCTCATGTATTCAACTTCAATACTTAGGTGGACACCAGGTGAACACAGGCTATAAAAAATGATTAACAAGAAAACTTAAAAAGATGGCTAGCTTTAAAATCTCAGTTTTTATAAATAATTAAGCACACTTAAAAATACATAAATTAAGTATAAATGAAATCATGTTTATGATGGGTGAACTTTTCATGTAATTTGAAACTTTGAAATTATTTTGGAGGCTCATGTCTAGGTTGCTTTCAAATAAGAAAGGGTTGTGATATGGGGAAGCATATTTCCAAAATTGTGTTATGGGTCTGATCTGTACAAAAGCTGATCTCTGGTAGACAATTCAAGATTTCTTGCTTTCCTGGGTTTTCACTAAATTGTAAGATTATACAGAAAACAGAATGATTCTATATGAGAAAGGATTTTGGGTGATGCATTTTGTCCTAAAGTCATTTAGGAAAGAGGATGTACACGGGAAAATGAAAGTCCAGGCATATCATAGATGGTCTGTGTAAATCATGATAAGATATGTGATTAAGCTGGCTATAATCAAAAGGGAATTATTTATAAAAGTTTCCTATGTTAAAACAAGGTTTTCTTAAGGTATTGACTTGCTCTTAATACAATTACAAGAGGTTTTTATTTTTAGTCCTATGTCTTGTTTCTTTTTTGAAAACTTTTCAGGCTTGAATCTCAGTAATTCAACTTTTACTATGTTCAGCTTTTCCTCCCTTTGAGAAGGCTTGAGATAATAACACTCTCCTTCCATTTTTTTTATCAGCTCTTGTAACTTTTTGTTCTCCCTCCAGTTCTAACTGTTGTTGTGGACTGAGGCTAAAATGTTTTATCTTAAAGTTCTAAAAAAGCAGTATAACATAATACTGTACTCTTGGCCTTTCTTGACATGTCTAAACTTTTCAGTGTAATTGGGAACCTTCTGATGTTGTCCTTAATAGTCAAGCATTCCTTTATTTACTACTGGTTTATTAGCTCTTGTATAGTATGATGTTCATGCAAGACCCTGGATATATTTTTCTTGTGTCTGTTTGAGTCAAGTATTTTTCTCAACAGGTTTAACTTACAGGTTATCTAAATGAGTTTGCCATAAGGAGAAACAATCACACTATAGAAGATTTTTCTTTCCTTTTTGGTAATCAGCTTAAGAAACAAAGATTTTACATTTCTTTTTTTTTTATTATTTTTAATTTTAAAGATGTGGGGTACAACTCAGGGTTAGGTATACAAATGTTCATTATGCAGATACCCTTGTTGATGAGGTGTGCCTCTTCGCTCCCAGCAGATGCCCACAACTGCCAATCCCCCCCACCCCCCCAACCCCCACAGTTTCCCACTACTGCCAATCCCTTTCTTATAGTATTGTGATAATTGTTCAAGGACCGCTTATGAGTGAGAACATGAGGTACTCAGTTCTTTGTTTCTGTGCTAGATCACTCAGTATTATAGACTCTAAGTCCATCCAAGTTGCTGCAAAGTTCATAATTTTGTCCTTCTTTATGACTGTGTAATATTTCATCATGTATATGTACCACATTTTTTTTATCCAGTCCTCTTTGGGTGGGAAGCACAGTTGGTTCCATGTTTTTGCTATTGTGAATAATGCTGCAATAAACAATTTCCTTTGTTATCTTTTGTTACTCAGCTTTTAACTCAGTTATTCTGTGTCACAACCACAAACTCAACTTTTAATTTGTAAAACTTCTAGGGTCTGGCTACACTTGTGTAAATGTTACTGAACAACTCAAAGAAGAGGGTTATTGTTTGTTTGTTTTTGTCAGATGCTCATTCTGTGCCCAGGCTGGAGTGCAGTGGCATGCTCATGGCCACCATAGCCTCAACCTGCTAGGTTCAGGTGATTCTTCCACCTCAACCTTCCAAGTTGCTGGTACTACAGGCACGTGCTACCATGCCCGGCTAATTTTTTGATTTATTGTAGAGATGAGGTCTTGCCAAATTGCCCAGGCTGGTCTTGAACCCATGGGCTCAGGCAATCCACTCAACTCAGCCTCCCAAGGTGCTGGGATTATAGGTGTGAGCCACCGATTTAAAGAAAATTTATGATAAGGCGAGGTGGCTCCATGGTTTTGGAAAGGAAGCTCCTACTGCAGAATCTATTTGGAATACCATTAAGAATTCTATGCCTTCTTTTTCTTCAGTCATTCTTTCATTGAACCTATTGTAATAACCGTAAGCCTGCTGATTTTTGGTCCATGTCTTTTTTTTTTTTTTTTTTGAGTTGGAGTCTCACTCTGTCGTCCAGACTGGAGTGCAGTGGCTGCTCCCGGCCACTGCAGCCTCGACTTGCTGGGCTCCAGCGATCCTTCCACCTCAGCCTTCCAAGTAACTGGAACTACAGGCGTACACCACCACACCCAGCTAATTTTTTTGATTTATTGTAGAGATGAGGTCTCGCCAAGTTGCCCAGGCAGGTCTTGAACCCATGGGCTCAGGCAATCCACTCACCTCAGCCTCCCAAAGCATGGGATTACAAGCTGAGCCATCGAGCCCGGCTGGTCCATGTCTTTTTAACTGCCAGATTAAATTTGTTTCTTTCAGAATCAAGCAGTTTCATGTTTGTAAAATGACCATGCAAAGATTCCAATCAGTGCCTGCAATCTATGCCACCACTGAGATCAACCTGGATGTGTTAGATTAGATAGGGGGAGAATGGTGATCCCTGGCTAGGTAGGCCTACATCCCTCATCAGCTTTGAAAAAGTTACAAAAGACGGACCTTCCTCCCTCAGCACCCTATATGATTATGGGATTGAAATCTCATGTGAGGAAAGTTGCGGCAGGACAGCTAGTGTAGCTAAGATATAAATAGTGAGTTTCTTACAGGCAGGCTTAGATAATTAGGAAACCACGTGTTCAGGCATCTGCATCTGGGCACCATCTTAATGGGTCATAACTCTTATAAACATCTACACCTTGACTGAGGGCCAAGAATATGGGGCAGCTGTCTACAAAGACCCAAAACAGGATAGTAGGGAGTTACCAGAGACACTGAAGCACGGCGCTCAAAGGAAAACCCTTAATTAAACAGCATCTTTTCCTATTACTTCAAAAGATCCTCATGATACTAAGGCACAATGCTCCAAAACAAAACATAATTAAAGAGCAGCCCTCCCTATTGTCTCAAAAAATCCTCGTGACACAAGCAAAACTTAAAGGTAAAACAATACAAACTGAAACTTGTGATCAAAGCTTAGCTTAGAAATAGGCTTCACAGATTCATCACAAACCTAAGCAAACTGGCCAGGGTCTCCACACTCAACCACTGTATCACATTGCCTCTCAAGACATCAGCAACCTACTCCAGATTTAGGGAATCAAAATCTCTTGGGGTGGGCCTAGCAATCGGTATTTTAACAAAATTCTGATGCACGGCCAGAATCATTTTGGAAATACATAAAGCACTCCGCTAACAGAAGGAGATGTACCTTTTCCCTTAAGGGCACCTGCCTTCTCTAACGATCATGTCATTTCTTTTTCTATTCTCTCTAATAAACTGTACTCAAACTTCTCTCTGTGACTAATTTTGAAATACCTTTCTGTGGCAAGCCGAGGACCCATGGAACAATTACATCCCATTCCACCCAAAATCAGAGGAATACTCAGTATTTATTAACAGAACAACTGAATGACTGAATGAGTGAATGAATAAAGGAAGGAATGTGCTTCTACCTCACTTGTAGAACATGGTAAAAAGAAAACTCACAATAGTAAGCAACATTTATTGGGCACTTAGTATTTTAAGACTTGAACTGTATTAAATCATTCATCTTTACATCAAACCAATGAGCTGAATATTGTTATTCCCTTTTATAGAGAAGAAACGGAGACACAGAAAGGATAAGAAATTCACCCAAGTTCACTGGGCTAGTGACAGAATCATCACAAACCTAAGCAGTCTGGCCAGGGTCTCCACACTCAGCCACTGTATCACATTGCCTCTCAAGACGTCAGCAGCCTACTCCAGATTTAGGGAATCAAAATCTCTTGGAGTGGGCCTAGCAATCGGTATTTTAACAAAATTCTGATGCACAGCCAGTATTAGACCTACAACTGTGAATTTAAAAATTAGCAGTAAGCATGAGGCCATAGGGCTAGAACAGTGTTGCTTCCAGGATTTAAAAGTTTATCTGATTATGTGAACATAAGTCCTTCTCAGTAGTGTTGTGAGGGGGGAACTCAAATCCAGATCAATTACAAAGAACCCTCTGGGGACCTTCAAACAGAAAGCCTGCTCAGAGAACCTGCTGATGAGCTGTGTCTTCCTAATGGCTTTAGCTAGCAGGCCCCTGTCCTTGGTAGAGTCAGGACTGACTGTACCTGCCCTAGTTCCTGGACTTTGATCTCCCATTTGACCTCCTTCTCACCCCTGCTCTGATCTGACAACTCCTGCTGGGTTGACCCCATCTCTGACCCCAGTCTGCCCAGTTTTCAGCCTCACTGCTCCAGGCTGATATCTCACATCATGACAGCTCCAAGCAGGACACTATTTGTATCAATCACCAATATTGGGATCAAAATACCATCTCTTCTAATGATATGGTGACAAATGAAATATTCAAGTCAAAAGAACTGTGACTTTGAGAGTGAAATTCAGGTATCTCAAACCAGCTCAGCATTGCCACTGAGCATGAAATACAGAAATAGTAAGAGATAAATAGCCCTTGGTACTAACTGGAGCAATGTTCTTTCATTCCTTGAACAAATGGTTATTGAGGGCTGATTCCATGATGTTTCTGTATTAGCAATGGGGGCAAAAAAAGATGAACGAGATGTTATCTCTGTTTCCAAGGAGTTCCATTATGCCCAATTTTGCTGTTGCATCCAGAGATCATATTTCAACTATTAGCAATTAATAGCCCCAAGCGTGGTGACTCATGCATGTAATCTCAGTATTTTGGGAGGCTGAGGTGGGAGGATTGCTTGAGGTCAGAAATGCAAGACAAGCAGGAGCAACATAGCAAGACCTGGTTTCTATAAAAAATTTTAAAATTAGCTGGGTATGGTGGTGTGTTTCTGTAGTCCCAGCTACATGGGAGGTTGAAGTAGGAGAATTGCTTGAGCTCAGGAGTTCAAGGCTGCAGTGAGCCATGGTTACACCACTGCGCTCTAGCCTGGGCAACAGCAAGATCCTGTCTCAAAATCAATCAAACAAAAAAAGATTAGGCAATTAATTGGAACCCCCCCCCAAAAAAAGGCAACCAGATTGCACTTTCAGGGAGAGGGTGCTTCTAGCTTTGTCCAAGGCTCCAAAGTCCCTCAAATACTGGACCATTCTATGGAAGTTTGGTTAAGTTGGTAGTGAGCCTCAAAACACAAAATCTTTTAAAATCTTACATCTGTCTGTGTACTAGAGATTCAGGCCCAGGGGAATGGGTAACCTTCCTAGCAGGCACAGGACTGGGGTTCCACATATCCTGTTCTGTTCCTGGCTATACTCTAAGTTGATGTGGGATCTTAGACAACTTTCACACACTCTCTGGGCCATAGTTTCTTCAGACCACATCTTTTCTCTTTAAATGCTCAGCTCCTCAAAGAGTGTTGATAAATGTTTGTTGGATGAATGAATGAATCTTCAAAGTCTCTTCCAGCACTGTTATTATAAGCCTATGAGTTTGAGACTTGTTTGGGAAAGAATGAAAACGGCGCAGAAGAAAAAGTTTGGTTCCACTCCTGAGGGACCCTTGGTCCCACTCCATTATGATAGTATGATGTGTCCCCCACAGCCACTTCCCCTTTCTCTTCATCCCCTTCATTTTCCATCTCCTCTCCACTTACCCCAAGCATATTATTGTGGGCTGAATTGTATCCCCCCAAAATATATAGTTAAGTCCTAGCCTCCAGTATCTGTGACTGTGACCTTATTTGGAAATCAGATAGTTGCAAATGTAATCAACTTAAGATGAAGTCATACTGGATTAGTATGGACCCTACTCCAGTGACTGGTATACTTATAAGAAATAAGGGAAATTTGGACACAGATACACGGGAGAATGCCATGTGGCAACGGAGGCAGAGATTGGAGTGATGTATCCACAAACCAAGGAATGCCAAGGATTGCTGGCAACCATCAGAAGCTAGGGGAATGGTGTCGAACAGATTTCCCCCCGAGTCCCCCAGAAAGAACCAACCCTGATAACATCTTGATTTCAGACTTCTGGCCTCCTGAACTGAGAGAACAAATCTACATTATTTTAAGCCACCCAGTTCGTGGTATTTTGTTAGGACAGTCCCAGCAAATATCTTATCCAAGGTCATTATTGGAAGTCACCATGCTCCTGCATGTTAACAGAGCCCTACAAAGCTCCAGGGGGCCTGGCATCTCTCCAAATGTGCATTGAAGATGAGTCATCACTGTGCCTACTGTGGACCTCTTACACCAAGATACCTAACTTCCTCATGGGGAAAAGAGGGAGGCCTTCCACATTATTATTTAGCAAGAAGAGGATGCGGGGTGGGGGGTGATGAACAGGGATGGTTTCCAGTTGTTATTCTTCCAACCTGGGAAGAAAAATGGGCTTTTATCAGTATAAGAGTATTGTCACAGTCACTTATTTTTACTCATTCAGGAAATATGCATGGAAAACCTACTATGTCGGGCATTGGTGGGTGACAGGGAAAGAATGCTAAAGAAACATAACACATATTCCCCGAGTCCTGTGAGCCAAGCTGGAGATGGAGGCCTTTACGGAGCATGGTAGACTATAAGCATGGACTTGGGAATCAGATAGTCCTGGCTTGAATGCTGGCTCTGCCACTGACTTCCATTGTGATCTTGGTCAAGTTACTTCATCTCTTGGGGCCTTAAGCATATTGTGAGGATTAAATAAGATGATGCATGTAGTTTAAGACCAGAGTAAGTGCTCAATAAATGTTAGTTATTTTCATTATTGTGGAGCAAAGGCATTCACCAGTAACTGCTTAGTAATAGAGCATGGTGAGTTTCATTAGACATGACCTCTGTCTCGTTCAGGCCCTCATCACCCCTTTGCCAGACACTGTCTGATTGAAGGCTCAGAACTACTGCAGGAGAAAGTCTCATTTCACCAATAAAAAATTATAGCTCAGAGATGTAAAATAACTTGGCCAAGTACACAGAGGAAAGAATGTGACAAAGCCAGGTGCAAACTAGAACTTCCAATCCCACATTCTTCCTATTCCTGAGCAGCATTTATAAGAGCACAAGTCAGAAGGGGTTATAGGGCACCAATTACACACTTGGGAGAGGGTCCAAGGCACTTCACTTAAGGTCGCAGTTGCCTCTGTAGAAAGACATTGTTTGTGCCAGACTTATGTTTATTTTTGTTTGATTAGCAAACACATCTAGTGCATACTACAGGATGTTCTAAGCACCTTGTGTTGGTAACTCATTTAATCCTAACAAGAGCCTATAAGATGGGCACTGTTATTGTTCCCATTTTGCAGATTTGGATATTAATACACAGATATTAAGCACCTTCCCTAACATCAAATAGTCACACAATGGAAGCAGAATTCAAATATGGTTTTTAAGCTCCAAAGACAATGCTCTTAGCCACTGTTCTATACTGAGGCATCTATTTTGAGGGGAGGGATGGTGGGTTGGCTGATAGAGTGTAGACATCACGGGGAACAAGGAAGGATTAACTCCCCCACATACAAGCCACCCTTTGGTGCTATTGCTGCAATAAGCCATGAGTCATTTGATGCTATAGGGTGAATGGCAGGATGGGGGCTGTTTAGCCCCAGGATTCTCTGAATCAACAGCTTCTCATCCCTGGCCCACTTCCTGAAAACTCTGTGCGCTTCAGCTTTGGAAACCCTTTGAGCACAAAGAGCTCATTTCCTGTGGCCAGGAAGGACTAGCCGAGTTCCTGATGACAGCTCATCTCCCTCATTAAGGCACTCATAAAAGTGTTTCAAGGAGACTGACTTATGGCTCCACTGTTTGTCAAGATCCCTTCTGCATGGAGCCACTCCGGTAATTTGGTGCTAGGAGATGTGCAAGAG